>JAJOOR010004306.1:0-61393 GCA_036250505.1 Solanum acaule
ATCCAAAAGAGTTCCAAGTATGCTATCAACTATGTTCTTCTCTATGTGCATTACATCAAGGTTGTGGCATAACAAGTTGTGCTGCCAATAAGGTAATTCAAAAAAAATTGATCTTTTTTTCCATGGGCCATCATTTGATCTCTTTCTCTTCTTTCCAACCACATTTTAAAAATCATATAAGCTATTAAGCACATCAGTTCCCTTTAAGAAAGGTGGAGGAGGCCTGAATTCAGTTTTTCCATTGAAAGATCTTTTGTTAGATCTCCATGGATGATCCATGGGTAGAAAAACACGATGATCCATATAACACATTTTTCGACTATGTTTAAGATAGTGAGAATTAGTGCCATAGTTAAAACAAGGGCAAGCAAACTTTCCTTTTGTACTCCAACCAGATAACATAGCATATGCAGGAAAGTCATTGATTGTCCACATAGGAGCTGCCCGCATTTGAAAAGTTTGATTTCTTGAAGCATCATATGTTTCAACCCCAGAATCCCACAATAATTTTAACTCATCTATCAATGGTTGTGAGTAAATATCAATGTCATTTCCAGGTGATTGCGGCCCAGGTATAAGTAAAGGAAGTATAGAATATTCAGATTTCATGCACATCCAAGGCGGCAGATTATACACCATCAACATAATTGGCCATGTGCTATATGATATACTCATGGTTCGAAATGGATTGAATCCATCACTTGACAAGCCAAGTCTCACATTGCGACAATCTAGTGAGAAATCTTGATGCAACCTATCAAAATCTTTCCATGCTAGACCATCAGCGGGATACCTTAACTTTCCATCTTTAGAACGCTCCTTGTCATGCCACCTCAAAGAATCTGCTGTCTTTGAGCACATAAATAGCCTTTTGAGTCTAGGAATTAATGGAAAGTGTCTCAAAGTCTTTGCTGAAACTCGATGTTTTTTTGAAGGCTCAAGCTCACTATCAACTTCAGGAGATTTAACATATCGTGAAGCTCCACAAGTATGACAAAATTCATCATCCTTATGATCATTCCTGAACAACATGCAATCATTGGGACATGCATCAATTTTCTCATAATCAAGATCAAGATTCTTAACCATAGACTTGGTTTTATTATAAGACAGAGGAATGTTCAACTCGGGCATCGCCTCTTTTAATAACTCTAAAAGATAAGTGAATGATTCATTGCTCCATCCATGTAGACACTTCAACAAATATAAATAAAGTGTGAATGATAATTTAGAGAATCCTGTACAACCAGGATATAATTCTCGGCTTGCCTCTTCAACTAAGTTATAGAATTTATTGGCATCTTCATTTGGACCATCATAAACTCCTTTAGCCTGTGCAACATCTTTAAATTGATCATTCAACAACCCATCAATATCATCACGCAAGTAATCCATATCATCGTTAACATTCAACTTGATATCCCATTCCCCGTGATTGATCCATCTAGTATAGCCTTTAACAAATCCATAGAATATTAGATGATCATACACTACATTCCTTCGACTCCAACGAATATTACAATATTTTGCACATGGACACTGAATTTCCTCTCCTTGAGGATCTCCATAAGAGTAAGCAAAATCTAGAAAAGATTCAACACCTTCAATATACTCTTTGCTATACCTTGCTAAATACATCCAATCCTTTGATGGGATATTTGAATTCCTAGAAGAAGATATCAATATTTAATCTTTCACTAACAATCATTAAATCATTAAATACTTCACAAATAAGTTTTAAAAGTCACGAGTAGGTTATCAGAATCATGTGTTATGAGATGATAAAAGTTTCTTACCTAGTCATGGCAATTGTGCTATGCCAAATCAAACCTTGAATCCTCCACGAATGATTTATAATGTTGATGATACTACCAAGGAAAAATAAGTAAAATTAATAGGATAGACACAATTAAGAAAGAAAGTAAATAAATAGAATTCAAATGATTAAAAGTTAAAGTTTTGTGAGTGAATTTAGAGCTTTAGAGCTTGTAGATTTTTTTAAAACTAAGTCCAAAATTTTAAAATCTCATTCTTGTGCACACCCAATCAGAGAAGTATCAAACATCTAATACCATGTTTAAACATTCAAGGAAACATTCCTATGATCCTATAATAGATAGTCGATCAACAGCTTATGAAAGTCGCTTCGTATTAGTAATACAATAATTTTTTTAATTTGTTGTCTTAGTAATACAATAGTTTCCACATTTCACATTGTATTAGTGACACAATGGTTTTTAAAATTTTCTTTATATCATTGATACAACAACAGATACAAAGCAAATTGTTGTATTAGTGATACAGAACGAACTTCAGAAACTTTTGTATCACTAATACATAGAGAATTTCAAAATTGTTGTATCAGTGATACATGGAGAAAGGTATTGTTTATCCTTCCCTTTTGTGGTGAATGTTCTATGAGTTTTTTAGCTTGTCCACATTTTGATTCAACTTGTTTTTTAAAGCCCTTGGTGGGTAAGCATATGAGAAATGGAGAACATATTGTAGGTTTTGATTGCTGATTGGGAAAAAAAAGGAAGAAATGCTAAAAGGCGGGTCTGTTTTGCTGGCTATTGAAGTGTAGGAAAAAAGAGTAGAACCAAAGGAGAAAATGAAATGAAGGACAATCAACTTACAAGAGAACTGCAGCAGGTGAATAACACAGTCAAGGATACTTCAAAAATGTAGCAGGGGAAGGAATCACATGACCAAGGGGATCAGTGGTAGACACAGAAGAAGAAGCAAAATAAGCATCAAGAATAGGCCAACCCTAAGACTGTGTGGAAACCTAGAGACTTGCAACATAAAGAAGGCATGTAGAATCAGCAAAATCCAGCTCAGGCAGGTATGACACTCAATGTTCCTACTCACAATAATTTTACTGGTTTAGATATGCAGGAATAGGTTACAAATAGCCTATATAGTCTAGATACCAGCAATAAGACATTAACCAAGAAGGATCAAACATCACAGGATCCAGGTAAGCTAGCTAATTCAACAAGTAGTCAAAATGAACAGCACTCCAAAAAAAATCAAAATGTAGGAATTTCCAGTAACATGGAACCTGTTATTGATTTAAGACTCCCCTTACCCCATAACCCTACTGTTATTTCTATTGAGACTGTTAAGGTTATTGATGGAGTTTCTGGAGGGATGGGTGGAGGGATGAAGAGACACAAACTAATATGCAGGAAGGAGAAACCAAAGGGAGGGATTTGCCTAATGTTTTGCAGGAGGGGGAGAGTACAGACCAGCTTCAAGTTCCTATTATACATCACGAAGTAAGCATCATGCATCCCATCGGCTCGATATTGGCAAGAGTTTACAGGGCTTAGGTAAGGAAAATCCTTATGCTGGAACCAGTGCTAGACAACAAGAGAAAGAGGGACTGCATAGTTAGATTCCTCAGAAAGATGCAGGGAACACTCCTACTCAGCCTAGTAACAATAAATCCCAGGCCAGATTGAGCAAAAAAAAATGCTATTAAAAAAAGGCAACAAAAGGAAATGGAAACTGAAAATAAACAGCAGGGACAGGACTATGATGAATATGGGGTTCCAAATTCTGAAGATAAGTATGATGAAGATACTCAATCTTTAGATGATAAAGAGGATGAAGAGGATGAGATCACTACAACTTTTGGGGCCACTTTTCAAACTAATTATGAGGAGGAAATCCAAGAAATCAAAAGGCAACAAGGACTATCTCCAAGAGGAAGGAAAGAAAAAAGTCACAACACAACTAGAGCTAGAAGCAGACTTCACTTTTCTAAATCGATTACATGAAGTGAAGAATCAAACTTCTAAACTATCATGTAATGTATTGGTTAGCTACTTGTTTGAACTCAAGGCATATTCACTGTAAGAATTCAAAATCAATTACATGAACTCAAACTTCTAGACGATTTCAGCACTAATCGGCTTATAAGCCTAATTAAAAAGAAATTCTCAAGTGAAGAATCAGCCCACTTATACTAATTTAGTGATTATGAGCTACACTCCCAAAAATCAACTGATGAAGCTAAAATATGAGCTACACTCCCAAAAATTGTATCAAAAACACAAGAATATCAAAACCCTAAAGCTAAAATTTAGACTTTCAAAGATAGAATTTGTTACTTGACAAACCCTACTCCAACAAAATATTGTTTTCAGCGAGAACTATGATGTAAATCGTGTCCTTCAGATGTTGAGCTCTTCAGCTAGAAATCTGTCTGAAATCGTGTTCTAGCTTCAATTCATCTTGCCAACAACTCCAAAGTAATCAATTCCTTCTTATTCTCCTCTTCTAAACACAAAAACAAAAAATCAATCAATAATAAGAATACTATTTTTAGTACTTATGGAATAATGAATCGAACTCACGCTTGACAAAATTGTTAACGGAGAAAAGAATCGAACTCACGCTTGACGAAATCGTTATCGTTATTATTTCTTCGACTTCATTTCTTCAGCTATTCAGTTCTTCAGCTCAGTTCTTCAACTCTTCAACACAGTTCTTCTGAGAAAGAGAGAACTCACACGTGTTTTTCTCACAAATGTTTTATGTATTTTATTAAAATTAATGTTTTACTATGAATTATTTTTTTGGCCAATAAAAATGGGAGGGAGAGTTAAAAATGTTGGAGGGAATGTAATATTTTAGTGAAAATTTTAAGACCACACTTCTAATGTGTTGTTTTTACAATTATAAAAATAGGACACTTTAAAAGTGAGGCCATATATGTTAATAGTTGTTGTCCATTATATCATATTGTAACAACACTTGTAAAGTGTAGCTTATACAATTAAAGAGTACACTTTCTAATTGTTGTCAATATAAAGCGTAGTTAAAAGTTAAAAACTTGGGCTACGCTTTGAAAGTGTCCCCAAAAATATTTTAGGCAACACTTTACAAGAGTTGTCCAGAATTAGTGTGGCCGTAGGCCTAAAATGGTGTAGTGAAAGTATAAGTTGGGGGTGTTGATGAGTCCACGATTCAGACTCATTTAAGGCTTTATTTTAATAGATATAGTGCCATCAAATGCATATTTTGTGCCAATAACTGATGTAAATTCTTGAATTTCAGGTATTTGGATTGAGAAACAAAGCATGAACACTAATGAGTAAAAAGGAACAAGGCAGCTGAAAAAATGAAGAAAAGAAGTCCTGAGGATTGCCTAAACCATTAAGCGAGTCGCCGAATGGCCATGGTCTCGCCTAATGTTCCAGTGTGCCAAGCCCTGAAGGAGAAAATCATGTCGGCAATAGAAAGGAGCAGTCGGCGTATTGCCAAAAGGTTACGTGATGCAATGCTATATCGCCCAAAGTTACAAAACTTGAAGATGATGAAGGCCAAATCAGAAGAGCGATGGAATTGACCAAAGGGCAGATCGTCGAGTGGGTCGGCGATCCCAACTTATTGCGCCGAATGGTCCTTCGCAACACATGTTTTGGCAACTATAAATACATTTTTAAATTCTTAGTATGAATTTAGAGTTTTCATTGTAGAATTAGTATTATTTAGTTTTGAGTTGAGAGCTTAGAATGTAGAATAGAGAGACAATATTTCCTTAGCTTTGAAGATTTCCATTTCTAAGAAATTGGAAGTGGGTGTTGAAGATTCTTCATCTTAGACCTCTGTAAAGACAATATTAATCTTACCCAGTTGATGCAAACACAATTTGGTAATGATTTCTACCTTTTTATTATGTCTAGCTAAAACCCTAATTCTTAGGATGTGATTATGTGATTATGAGTTGATTTAACTACTGGGTATTGTTAATTGATAGTTTAATTGATGTTTAAAGGTGATTTCGTTCAGCAATTGTGGTTGAATTTAATGGGTTGTAGTTGTTAATACAATTCTAACTTTGTGTTTTTGGCTTGCTCGAGAGAGAGGTTTTAAAACCAAAACTACTGAATCGATGGTCTGTGGGTATTGGGTTGTTATGGATTCAGCTCGAGAGAGTGAATCCTAAACCCTTTTCCACATATTTAGCTCAAGAGAGTGAATGGACTAAAGCAAAGGTTGTTCTTAATTGTTGCTTATTGGTGTTCGAGAGAAACCAATTTTATTCGGGGTAAATTGTTTGAGAGAAAGTTTATCCCCACTAATGTCTAGCTTATTCACTGATTTATAGTTGGTTACTATTAATTGAAATTACCCGGTTGTTTACCTTAGCCCATAATCCAATCACATCTCAAGAACCCGTCTCGATATTGTTCTTTTCATATTATTTGTGTTTTAGTTGATAAATGCATACAAACCCCCCTGTTATTTGACACTTGTGTCACCCCAAACTTGAACAATTCTTTTATTCGTAAATGTTTCTACCTATGATTGACTTGAGCACATTCATGTTTTTCTATTGGTTCTTGATTACAAACCACCCCCTGTGGGATTCGACCCCAACTCACTTAGTTGGGTTATATTACTGACTAACGATCATTGGCACTTAGTATTGGATGAAGTGTCCTGAAACGTGAAATCAGTTTTCCATTCCATTATCTGTACCAACTCTTTAAACACCTAAACATTAACAATGCAACACCAAGACCATTTGTCACGACCCGAGACTACCCCATAGATGTGACACGATGTACTTGACCCCGAAGTGGTCTCATACAAGCCGTTAGCATATTGACATAAGAACATACGAAAAATACGGAAAATTTAAAACTTTTCTTTACAATCAAAGTCTTTATGAAAATGAGAAAATCTATGACACTATGTCTCAAACCATCTATAACATTAGATAAAACTCGTTAATACAATCTTAGGGAAGCGGCCCTTACATAATCTAAAACATAAAAGAAAGTCATAAAGGACATGTGGTAGAGCCCTCGAATACTATGAGGATTCACCCATCTTCTTCTTCTTGATCTACTAGAGTCCTAGCCATGATGATAGCATCCAATATCTCCAAAGCCTACACTTATAGAAAATGTACAAATATGGGTTAGCACAAAATGTACCAAGTATGGAAGCCATGCAAGAAAATCCTTAAATCATGCAAAAAAAGGGACATTTTGTTTAAAACCATGCTTCATGCCACTTTTGAACATCATCTTTGAAATAGTTGGAGAATGTAGCTCATAAGACAAACCAAGCACAATTCATCATAACATAGAGGATATCATCATAATTACAAGCATAGTCTCCAACACAACATAATGCATACTTCAATATTCACAAGACATAGTTCACATGCATAAGTACATTCCAAGATCATATCAACAGACTATCACATGAGTAACCCTAAGCTACACTTGTGCAATGCATAGATAAAACCCCATAATCCTATCTACACTAAGTATCACTTCTAGGCCACCATGATCATGCACAACATAAGTTCATACCAACATATAAGCAATCCAAAGTCATACTAGTGCAATCCAAAGGTAAAGTCCCATAACCCTACCAAATGCTAAGTATCACATTTAGATCACCAACAACATACATATCTTACCTTTGCCTCATCCACAGCCAACATACATAAGTAAGGAGTTATTCATATTCATAACTTTGTAACAAGTAAAGTCACCCTTAACGTTCATACATATCATATATACATAATTCATAAGTCTTATAACATAAGAGAACCTAACTATAACCACTCTTAAAGTCCACTTGTGCAATGTATGGGTGAAGTCCCATACCCCCACTCATACTAAGTAGTACCTCTTAAGAAGTCATAATTAGAGTCCATGTTCTTATCATAGCTCGTATTCTTGTCTTATAGGGAAAATAGCTATAACCGACATAGACCATGTGAGCTACATGGAATCCGGTGTCATGTAACCCCACACCGAAAGAAGGTGTCCTACTTGCCTAAGGTAGAACTACATGTATAGCTATCTAGGTGGATCCACTAGCTAAAGACCTATGTGGGCACATAGTTAAGGGATAGGGAGATTGCTTCTAGAAACCCGGCCTATTGCATTGACGGGAGAGCTTCCATCTCATAACATCATGTGTACAAGACCCGGCCTATTGCATTGACAGGAAGGCCTCTACCACATTTTCCATATCCACTTAGTGCTAAGCATAATTCCCTTTAAATGTCACTTTAAGTCTTTACTTAAGTTTATGTTTATGAAAGAATGCACTAGGCACTCAAACCAACATATATCATAACAGCTCATAGATTCATAGGGTGAGAATGTCCTTTCAACCTTAGAATCATTAACATGTGAGAAAACCTTTCACATCATACATATAGTGTTTTATGATAATAGCATTTCATTTAACACAACAGTGCTACCATAGTCATAGCATATCATACATAGTCATATCATATCGTACATAGTCATATCATAACGTACATAGACATATCATATCATACATAGTCATGCATAGGGGTATAGGAAAGAAGGATATTGCATCAATACCACAATATACACAATAACTAAACACCTCCACCTTTCAAGTGGATCAACATGATCATGTACATTTCATTCATAATAGTATGTAAAGGTGCATATGAGAACTAACCTTTCAATCAACACCATAGATACATTATCATCATAGACACTTCCTTCTCAAAGTGTTCATAAGCATGTACATAGTATCACAATCATGCATAGTTCACATATATTGCATTCAAGGATCATAGACCATGTAAATAAACACATCTAACATTCATCATAATAGACATGTATATGATCATACTTCAAATAGTTCATTCATTGCATGTATAAGCTCATATACTCATATTGTAGGTCATGTGGGTAAAGTCCTTCCACAACATACCATATACAATTCAACATGCACAATAGCTTCCTTCTTTAAGCCTTAACATCTTTAACTTGTTCATATTAGCTTTTTACCTTTAAAGCCCTAGAAGTCATCTTCATACTTCAAGCATTACCCTCAAGCCATACCTCGCATGGTCATCATGTAAACCTAACTCTCAAGGTAAACTAACCACATGCTTCATTCTTGATCAATTATAGACATATAACATCAAGTAAACTAAGACTCAATACTAGTTCAACCGTGATTCATCATATAAGACCTAATCAAGTTAGTTCATGTCTACAAGATTCATTCATAGTCAATTCGTGTCTAGGTGATCAAATCTAAGGCAATTCATTAAGAAGTTCATCAATCTTAGAGGTTCACATCTAACCCTCAATTTGCCTCTTTCATGACATAACCCTAGAATCTTAGGTTAATCAAGAATATAGGTAGATTCATACTTAGATCATGTAATTACATCATAATCAACTCACATTCAATCAATTGAAACAACTTCTAACAACCTTTCTAGAGTAGAGAAGAGCCATAGCTAGGTTTGGGGAAAACTCATGGATTCTTTGGAATTCAAGTTAGAATCATCTAAAAATAGTAGTATCATCAATAACAAACATCATTCAATGTAAACATAATCACTTGTCAAGCTTACATGATCAATCAACTCATACCCTAGTTCACAATTTAGGAAGAAGGGGAACTCATGGGTCCAAGGGAGATTTTCATCAAAATCTATCAATTATCCATTAATCCAATCATAAATCATCTTAATCAATCATAATAAACATTAATTAAACAATTGAATTCATTTTGGAAAGAGACCCATGTTTATAGATTGAAAAGCCTATATTGGGGGATTTGAAAACATAATTTGAAGGGGCTTCTTGGTGATAGCTAACCAAGAATGAAAAGCATCCATACCTCAATTAAGAATCTCCAAGAAATTTGGGGAAGAACCTTGAAAATCTACAAACCCTTGCTCCAATGGCTTCTTCTTCTTCCTTGAGTTTAGAGAGAGAAATATTGAGAGAAGAGGGTTTGGGGGTTTTGATTTTGGGTCTTTGAATAAATGATTTAATTTGGTGAGTTTTGGGTTTAAAATGACTTATATGGGGTCCTAGGCTTGGTTAAAATGAGATATCCTTGAGTTAAAACAATTGGGAAAAGACCCAATAAGTTGCTGGAAACTGTCGAAATGGCATGACTGAAGCCTTCACGGACCGTCATCATCACCACGGCTGTTCATCTTTGTGAGTGTGAGCGTTGTATTTGATTCCGAAACTTTAAATTGTTAAACCATTGTGTGTGAATATGGAATCATTCTTTGAGTGAGGGCATTTGATCACCTTTGTTGAGCTTGAACTTGCATTTGAAGCAAGTAATGTGAGCTTGAGATTCTTTAATAATGGTGAGTCACAACTTGAGTCTTTGAGTGCTCAATTGACCCTTGCATTAGTAAGTTGGGTCTTGTTGTGTGCATTCATGATTGAGTCTTATGTAGCACTATTAGAGGCATCCTTTTTGAATTGCTAAACTTGAGTTTTACTTGAGGACAAGCAAAAGTTTAAGCTGGGGGTGTTGATGAGTCCATGATTTGGATTCATTTAGGGCTTTATTTTAAAAGATTTAGTGTCCTCAAATGCATATTTTGTGCCAATAACTAATGTAAACCCTTGAATTTTAGGTATTTGCATTGAGGGACTGATGTTTTAAAAATGCGTAATCAACGACACAACTTCCAGTACGAGTGTCTACGATCGTGCAATAGTATAGTAACCCAACCAAGGGTTGGGGTCGAGTCACAAGGGAGCATTTTTGAGAATTAATAGAAAAATAAAATTTAGTTCTAACTAGTCGTAGCTAAAGACATTAACAATTAAAATCATCGTAAATTAAAGGGGGACACAAAAGTGTCAAAAAACAATGGGGGCTTTGTCACTAGTAAGTAAAAACAACAAAAACAACAAGAAAATCAAGTATGGGGAGAAGTTCTTGGGGTGTGACTGCAATACAATTTGAGATAAATAGTTGGGTACATGCTTTCGATAGCAAAATTTGCAAGATAGTAGTGACTAGGCTAAGTTTTAGATGGAAATAAGTTCCCTCTCGTACAACTTACCCCGTTTCAAATGTGTTCCTCTCGGACAACCATTTGCCGCAAGAAGGCCAGCCTACGCCTTAACCCACTAACTCTCTCGAGCTGAGTGTTAGGATATGGGACTAGGGCTCACCCTTTTAGGCTGAACCTCATGTTGACCCACTCCTTAGGCCATCAGTCTAGCGGTCTTGGTTTCGCGACCTCCCTCTCTGGCAAACCGAAAACACATAGATGGCTTTTTATTTGCAACTACAAACCCATTAAATTAAACCACAACCACTAGGTGAAATCACCATTAAAATACATCTAACCTATCAGCAAGCAAGACCCAACAATAATATCAACACATATTTGCTAAATCACATCCCAAGAATGGAAGTTTTTAGCCACACATCAAGAGATAGAAATTTATACCTAAATGAGGTTGCATTCAAATGGGTATGAAAATTTAAGTCTTGTTACAGGCCAAGAATGAAGAATCCATGAGACCCAAGTCCAAATCCTTGGAGATGAAACCCTCTTTTTCTTCAAGTTTTCAAAACTTTCTCCAAACTCAGAGAAAAAATAAAAAGTACTAAAATTATATTAATTGTTTCTCTATTGAAAAATATGATAATAAAAATATCTTATACTCAACGAGCATTTATAGTTTTCAAAAATATGTGCTGCAGCGGATCATTCGGCGACATTAGTCGGAATCACCGATCAACTCGGTGTTTCGCCCTTTGGTGTAGTTCATCGCCGTCTTGCACCATCCTTCGGCATCATCGTGCTCTGGGTCATTGGGCGACATAGTACTGCTTTGCGGAACTCTTCGGCTATGCACCGACTACTCTCTTTTTCCGCCGACTTGATCCTTTCCTTCAAGGCTCAGCACACTGGAACAAAAGGCGAAGTGAGACCCTTCAGCGACTCGCCAAGTGGACTGGGTGATCCTCAGACCTTCATTTTCTTGTTTTTTTCAGCCTTTTCATTCCTTTTTGCGAAGTAGTGTGCATGCTTTCCTTCAAACTTCAAATACCTGAAACTTAAGGGTTTTCATCAGATATTGAGATAAAATAAGCATTTGAGGACACAATTTCTATTAAAATATAGCCCTAAATGAATCCAATTTGTGGACTCATCAACACCCCCAACTTAAACTTTTGCTTGTCCTCAAGCAAACTCAAGTTCAGCTATTCAAAAAGGGTGTCTCAAACAGTGCTACACAAGACTCAATCATGAATGTACACAACAAGACTTCAAACTACTTATGTGGAGATTCAATTGTGTACTCAAAGATTCAAGTTATGACACACCATTACCAAAGATTATCATGCTCACAATACTTTCTACTAATGTAAGTTCAAGCTCAAAGAAAGTATCTAAATGCCCTCACACAAAGAATGATTCCATATTCACACACAGAGGCTAATCAATTTAAGATTGGGAATCAGATGCAACGCTCACATACAAAAAGAGGAACACAATGGATGTTTTCACCCATAGGTTTGCCCTTATTTTCCAATCGAATTTTGGTTCGGCTTACTCAAGATCAAAAAGGTCTTTTCAAGGCTTGTAATGGGGCTGAGTGCAAAGGTATGGTCATTTAGGCTCAGTGACTTCTTCATCCTCGTGAGATGTGGTGTTCTCAAAACGTCCTTTTCCCTTCCTTTATCACTTTTTCTTCTAGTGCTTTTAAGTCATCCTTTTATTTACTCTCCATGTATTGCTTGGAAACCCAATTCCTTTTGCACTTTTATTCCACAATTTTTATTTTGAAGGGTTTCCATTTTGTTTTGCAATACCATGGGTTAGAGAGACTTTTTCTTGCACTTCTTGACTTCTCCTTTTCCTTTTCACCACACCCCCAACTTAGGCTTTTGGCCTAAGTTGGCTATTCACTAAACCACAAATCAAGAGGATTATAGGTAGTGGGTCAAGTAAAGTCTAGGGTTCATCAAGTTTCTTCCAAAGAAAGGTATGGCTCAAGGAATGTTCAAAAGAGTTTCACACGCTCACGGGTAGGCCACAAAAGAGGTATATGTCAGATTTGGCTCACACTCTTTAAAGTTGCTTAAGATCATCTCAAGAGCACACATTTCTAAATCAATCAGACTAACGGGGTAAATTCTAGTTTATTCATGCATGGTTCAAAGTAAGCTAATCACACAAGGCATCGACACTAAAGTCAAACAAGACTACACACTTTAGCTAGTGTGCAACGGTCATTACGAGAAAATCAATTCGATAAATAGCTAATCACAACAAGATGCAAAGAGTTCACATATTGTCTATGCAACTTTATTTGGTCTCGTCGTAGCCGCACATTCATGTTTGTTCAATTGAGATCACTATTCAAGTCATCAATATTGATCAGAACTGAGACTTAAATTTTGCAAAAGAACAACCACTTTCAACACACGAGAGGTGGCAAAATTTTTTGGAACATTTTAAAATTTTTCGGAAGGGTCAAAATCATTTTTGTAATTTGAAACAAAAAGGAAGCCATGAGCTCAAACATCCACAAAAAGTAGTGTAAAAATAATTTTAAATAGGACAGCCCAAATATAAACAAAACACGAATAACCTATAGCGTACAAAAGGTGAGCCTCGCCCCACCACAGATAAAAGCAATTTGTCCTCAAATACAATTAACACAGAATCCGAAAGGCAAAGTAAAGAAAGATAGAGAGGGAGGTAAAGAGGGGATCCTATCTAAGTAGTCACTCCAACTATCTGGGCATCAGTGCCTAGAGTGACTTCAAGAGGGACCAACTCCACTGGATCTAGCAGCAGGACTCTTTGCCAAGGAAGCTTGCATAGCAACATCTATCATGATTTATTCAGTCTTGGCAATGTCGTTCGCTACAGCTCCCTCAAACATTTCTTCGTCAGTCTCTTCCTATGAGTCAAGGTCGACTATATGTTTTGCTCTATCCCCATTTCTAGTGGTGGTCTGAGGCATCACAGGCATGTCTAGATTCTCCTTTGTTCCAAAAATCATGGACACATCGGTGAACTTCAGGTGGTTTACATCTTTTTGCAGCTCAGCAATGGCAACTTTTAAAGCTGTCACTTCATCTGTGGCCCCTTGGTTGTGCTCAAACACTGCAATCCTGGCCGCTAAGGCGTTAATGATAGTGTTCAGCGGTGTCAGAGCATCAGCTAGGGCAATTTGGATCATGCTTGGAACAAAGGCCTCTAGATTGGCAGCCCGATGATCAGCAGAAAGGGCAAGCTGTCCCATCCGGAGTAGGGAAGCCTGGGTGAGTGGAGGTTGGGAAATAGCAGCAACAACATTAGGTTTAGGAGACCTTGCAGCAGCGAAAGAATATGGTAGTGCCTCTGCATGTGATGATTATGTGTTTCCTGACTCCACCAATGTTGCCTTCTTTCTTTTTGCTTGCTCCTTAAGGTAATCAGCTTCAATCCTCCGGATATCAGTAGAGGTTGTGGGCATCATTTCCACATCTTTCTTGGCATCCCGAGGTACCCGAGCTTGTTTGCATAATGTTGTGATCAATACTGGTATGGAAGTGAGGTCTGGCTCTGCCTTGCATGCATGAGTATCACTGAAGCGATGATTTCTCCCAAGTTTTTCCGTGTTTCCTCTATGATGCAACCCAGGCAAGCTGCCTTGGCAAGGCGAAGAATCAACTCATTCTGGGATGGCATGATTGTGCTGCTGATGAAACCAAACCAGAACCTTGCTGCTATGTTTAGCTCTTTCTTTTCAATCGGAGCTCCTTCTGCCAACCATTTCGGAGTCTCGTGTGAAATTAGTGGGGATAACCACTTTTTCATCTCATCCAGTTTCTTTGTTCTGATCAAGTGCTGGCAGTGATCTCCAATATTCATGGACATGCCCAAAACCACGTTAATCGCCTCACTATCACACTTCACCCTCCTACTCTAACAACCACATAATCTACTTCTTTGAAGGTTACTACTAGTTGCTTTTTCTGGGGTATTAGTGCACTATATGCCCTATAGAACTCTCTTACCCAGTTTGGAATATAAGGGCCATGGGACTTGGTGAAAATTTGGAACTTGTGGTATCTCAAGCATTCCATTATTTTTGGGTGTCTGTCTATAACCCCGTCTATGGATATCCGCTTTTCCTCTAGAATTGTTCTCAGTCCCTCAGCTTTTACTCGATTTGTTGAGTTAGGCAGCGGACCATGTACTGGAGGCGCTAATACCATTGCCTGCTCTGGAACTGGAGATGTAGGAGTGGTAGGCTGGGTATTCCTGATCCTGGATGGATCATTCAGCTTCTTAGTTCACCGCTCAGCCCTCTGTGCTATTAATAGTTCATCCTCATCAGAACCCACATCTTCACTTTCAGATTGGTTGGGGTCATTTCTGTAAAAGCCATCACTGTCAGTGCTTGAATCTGATAGATCAAGGATCTTACTTTGCACTTGCCTCTCCCACCAACTGTGGAAAGTTTGGCAACCTTGCTTCGGGAGGCAGCGACATCCTCGTTGATTTTAATCCCTTATGTTTTACATTGGGGTGACCTGCTTTCTCTTGCAACTTTAGTTCTAGCCATTTCTGTAAAGAATTTGGGAAGAAGTTAGAACAACTAAATCAAATTCATGGGGACACAATTGTAGACTATCTCGCCGAATAGATCGGAGAATCACCTAATTTCTTTGGCGAGTAGTGCTTTGTCCGCTGAAAGTTATAGTGCAATAAAGGAAAGGGGTACAGACAAGGGGTGATCGAGGATTCTTTCGGCGATTCGCCGAATGCCTTTGGCGACCTGAGATTTCTCGCCAAAAGCTACAAAATCCATGTCTCAAGTAGCATGGAATTAAAGAGTCAATAGGCGAACCACTGAGTGATTTGGCGAGCTTGACCTAGCTCGCCAATTGGCCCATCATGCCTATTACCCATCTATCTTCTCGATTTCAACCCGCAACCCCCGAAAACAAAATCAAAATATGCACTAGATCAATCAAGCTTACAATTTTTCTCTTTGCTTAACTTAAACAGTATGCAGGAGCACCTCATAAAATTTCATTCATGCTAAATCATCAGAACGGGATTCCAACATTTAAAGCAGAAGGGTTGGATTAGCAAATCAAAAAAGGCACTTGAATAGTCTAAAGTTGTCATAAAGACACTGTACACAACATGGGATACAATTTCTTGCAATGAGAGTATAATTATCATAATTAAATGCAGGATTTTGAGGACTAACCTTTTAGGCAGATCAAGTCAAGACTGTGATGCTAGGCAGTAGATTAGTACAGATCCAAGCACTACTAAATTAGCTAAAGTACTCAAGAGATACGAATTTTTTTTGAAAATACTAATTAGGTTTGATTTTGTGAGAATCGAGAGTGAGAGAATATGAAAAAGGTTGAAAGTTAAAACTCGTGGACTTATAAAAAAATAGATCTCACCCATTCGGCAACATTAATTGCTTTTGATCCGTTGCTCGGTGATTCACCGAGTTCTATCTATCCCGCCGAGTTTTACAAGACCTTTAGTTAAGGTGAGAATCCAAGCGGCGGTCTTTGTCGAGGTCGCCGATCAAGTCGACGATTCGCCAATTGAACTTGTGTAATTCATCATGTACTTTTCACAAACTTTTCATGCCCAATCCTACAAAATCAAGACACCTTTATTTCGATAATAACATACTACAAGCATTTAAAGGCTTTGGGTTGCCTCCTAAACAGCGCCTTAGTTAACTTCGTGGCACGACGTAAATCAGTGCTCAAACTCCATTTTTGGGGTTAGCCTTGGTATCACCAGGCAATCCCCCATTTTGTTTCGGGTGGATATAGGGCGACGCATAACCCATGAGGTTCTCTAGCAGCTGGATAGCTCAGGAATGAGACCAAATCATCCGCTTCATTCCTTTAATGTCTTCATTCATTTCTTTCAGCTCTATGTCTTGCTCAGTCACCTTGTGGAGAATAACTGAGAGCATTCCCTCAAGACTTTTAACCTCATTGTCCTTGAGACTTTTTCGCTCATGAGGAGGGATGTATTTATCCTTCCTCTTACACTGGACCTCGATCTTCACCATCTTTTTGGCCAACTCATCCATCTGAGTCATTAGGGCGGCCAACATGAAGTCCTTTTCTACTTCTTGATTCATCTCAGCCATTTGATTAAGCAGTTGAGCTGCTATCACATATGGTTTTTTCGCGATGCCTCCCGGAATGAGTCGGTCGACCAACCTCTTATTTATAGGACCAAGACTTCTGTAGAAATAGTCCAGGAGAGCTATGTTGGGAATGTCGTGATTTGGGCATTGATTGATCAGTTCATTAAACCTTGCCCATGATTTGCGGATTCGTTCACCCTCCACTTATTTGAAGGTAAGGATACGATCCCGGAACATCATTACCTCTAATGGGGGAAACTCCATAGGCTCCTGAGTATATAGCTCGCCAAGTTCACTTCCTCTGTTTGGATACAAACAAACCACAAAACAAAACTAAAAATTAAGTGAGTAAACTACAACGAAGAAGAACAAAAATTCTACTAATCTAAAAATTCTCAAATAACACCACTCCCCGGAAGCGGCGCCATTTTGATGTTTTAAAAATGCATAATCAACGACACAACTTCCAGTACGAGTGTCTACGATCGTGCAATAGTATAGTAACCCAACCAAAGGTTGGGGTCGAGTCCCAAGGGAGCGGTTTTGAGAATTAATAGAAAAATAAAACTTAGTTCTAACTAGTCATAGATAAGGACATTAATGATTAAAAACATTGTAAATTAAAGGGGGACACAAAAATGTCAAATAACAATGGGGGTTTTGTCACTAGTAAGTAAAAATAACAAAAATAACAAGAAAATCAAGTATGGGGAGAAGTTCTTGGGGTGTGACCACAATACAAGTTGAGATAAATAGTTAGATACATGCTTTCGATAGGAAATTTGCAAGATAATAGCGACTAGGCTAAGCTTTAGATGGAAATAAGTTCCCTCTCGGGCAACTTACCCCGTTTCAAATGTGTTCCTCTCAGACACCCATTTGCTACATGAAGGCCAGCCTACGCCTTACCCCACTAACTCTCTTGATCTGAGTGTTAGGATATGGGACTAGGGCTCACCCTCCTGGGCAGAACCTCATGTCGACCCACTCCTTAGGCCATCAGTCTAGCAATCTTGGTTTCGCGACCTCCCTCTCGGGCAAGCCGAAAACACATGGGTGGCTAGGTATTTGCAACTACAACCCCATTAAATTAAACCACAACCACTAGGTGAAATCACCATTAAAATACATCTACCCTATAAGCAAGCAAGACCCAACAATAATATCAACACATATTTGTTAAATCACACCCCAAGAATGGGGGTTTTTAGCCACACATCAAGAGAAAGAAACTTATACCAAAATGATCTTGCATTCAAATGGGTATGAAGATTTAAGTCTTATTACAGGCCAAGAATGAAGATTCCAAGAGACCCAAGTCCAAATCCTTGGAGATCAAACCCTTCCTCTTTTTCTTCAAGTTTTCAAAACCTTCTTCAAACTCAGAGCAAAAATAAAAAGTACTAAAATTATATTAGTTGTTTCTCTATTGAAAAATATGATATTAAAATATCTGATACCCAACGAGTATTTATAGTTTTCAAAAGTATATGTTGCAGCAGATCATTCGATGACATAAGTCGGAATCGCCAATCAACTCGGTGATTCACCTTTTGGTGTAGTTCATCGCCGTCTTGCACCATCCTTCCGCATCGTCATGCTCTGGGTTATTGGGCGACATAGTACTGCTTTGCAGAACTCTTCGGTGATGCACCGACTGCACCCTGTTTCTGCCGACTTGATCCTTTCCTTCAGGGTTCAGCACACTAGAACAAAAGGTGAAGTGAGACCCTTCAGCGACTCGCCTAGCAGATTTGGTGATCTTCAGGCCTTCATTTTCTTGTTCTTTTCAGCCTCTCCTTTCCTTTTGCGAAGTAGTGTCCATGCTTTCCTTCAAACTTCAAATACCTGAAACTTGAGGGTTTTCATCAGATATTGAGATAAAATAAGCATTTGAGGACACAATTTTAATTAAAATATAGCCCTAAATGAGACCAATTTGTGGACTCATCAGGGACAAAGCATGGACACTAGTGAGCAAAAAGGAACAAGGCAGCCGAAAGAACAAACGAAAGAAGGCATGAGGATCGCCTAACCCTTTAGGCAAGTCGCCAAACGGCTAGGGCCTCACCTAATGTTCTAGAGTGCCAAGCCCTAAAGGAGAAAATCTAGTGGTGAGAGAAAGGAGGAGTTGGTGAGTCGCCGAACGATTCCGTGATGCAATGCCATATAGCCCAAAGTTTCAAAACCCCAAGGATGCTGAAGGCAAAAGCAAAATGGCGATGAAAATGACCAAAGGGCGGATCACCGATTGGATCGGTGATCCAGACTAACTGCACCGACTGGACCTTCGTAGCACACTTATTGACAATTATAAATACTTGTTTAAATTCTTAGCTTAGTATCTGATCTTTTGTTGAATCATATTATTCTTTAGTTTTTGAAGTTTAGAGCTTAGAACTAAATAAAGATAATATTTCCTTAGCTTTGAAGATTTGAAGATTTCTATTTCTAAGAAATTGGAAGTGGGTGTTGAAGATTCTTCATCTTAGACCTTTGTAAATACTATATCAATCCTACCTAGTTGATGGAAACACAACTTGGTAACGATTTTTACCTTTTTACTATGTCTAACTAAAACCCCAATTCTTGGGGTGTGATTATGTAATTATGGGTTGAATTAACTGTTGGGTATTGTTAATTGATAGTTTATTTGTTGTTTAAAAGTGATTTCGTTCAGTAATTGTGGTTGAATTTAATGGGTTGTAGTTGCAAATACAATTTAACTTCGGGTTTTTAACTTGCTCGAGAGAGAGGTTTTAAAACCAAAATTACTGAATCGATGGTCTGTGGGTATTGAGTAGTCATGGGTTCAACTCGAGAGAGTGAATCTTAAACCCTTTTCCACATATTCAACTCAAGAGAGTGAATGGACTAAAGCGAAGGTTGTTTTTAATTGTTGCTTATTGGTGTTCGAGAGAAACCAATTCTATTCGGGGTAAATTGTTCGAGAGAAAGTTTATCCCCACTAATGTTTAGCTTATTCACTGATTTATAGTTAGTTACTATTAATTGAAATTACCCGGTTGTTTACCTTAGCCCATAATCCAATCACATCTCAAGAACCCGTCTCGATATTGTTCTTTTCATATTATTTGTGTTTTAGTTGATAAATGCATACAAACCCCCCTGTTATTTGACACTTGTGTCACCCCAAACTTGAACAATTCTTTTATTTGTAAATGTTTCTACCTATGATTGACTTGAGCACATTCATGCTTTTCTATTGGTTCTTGATTACAAACCACCCCCTGTGGGATGACACTTGTGTCACCCCAAACTTGAATTATGTTTTTCTTCATAAATGTTTTTAACTATTATTGGCTTGAGCATATTTATGCTTTCTTATTGATTCTTGAGTACGAACCACTCCCTTGGGACTCGACCCCAACTTACTAGATCGGTTATATTACTATTGAACGATCGTTGATGCTTAGTATTGGATGAAGTATCTTTGATAGTGTTATCTTTATCAAGGGCCTTTCCTCCATCGCTTCTCCGTTAGCGACTTTGACTCATTAGAAAGCCAAATTCGAGTGGTTGGAGGCTTGTGAGAAAAGCTTCTAAGAGTTGATAGATAAACTCACTTCCGATCTGGTGTTGACTTTACTGGAGGGTACCGATGGGTTTGTGGTATATTGTTACGCTTCGAGAGTAGGGTTGGGGTGTGTGCTCATGCAACATGGTAAGGTGATTGCCTATGCTTCATGGCAATTCAAGATTCATAAAAAGAATTACCCCACCCATGATCTCGAACTAGCGGTGGCGGTATTTGCCTTTAAAATATGGAGACACAATCTATATAGGGTCCATGTGGATGTTTCCACCGATCAAAAAATTCTTCAATATGCGTTTAGCCAAAAATACTTGAATCTCTGACAAATAAGGTGGTTATAGCTTTTAAAGGATTTTGACATGAGTGTCCTTTACCACCTCGGCAAAGCAAACGTAGTTGTGGATGCCCTAAGTCGATTGTCCATGGGTAGTGTGGCTCATGTAGAATATGAGAAGAAGGAATTGGTTCGTGATGTGCATAGGTTGGCCCGGTTAGGTGTCCAACTAGTGGATTCCACCAAGGGTGGAGTCATGGTCCATAACGGTTCTGAATTATCCTTTGTAATGGATGTAAAGTCCAAGCAATATCTTGATCCCATGTTAATTGAGTTGAAATAATCAATACTCAACAAGTCTGTTGAGGCTTTCTCCCAAGGGAGAGATAGGGTGCTTAGGTAGCAAGGTAGATTATGTGTTCCTGATGTTGATAGCTTAAGAGAGCAAATTTTAGAAGAGGCTCATGGTTCACGGTATTCTATTCATCCGGGAGCCACCAAGATGTATCGTGATCTATGAAAAGTCTATTGCTGGAATGGCATGAAGAAGGATATAGCGGTTTTTGTGGCCAAATGTCCAAATTGTCAACAAGTTAAGGCCGAACACCTAAAACTTGGAGGTTTGTCCCAATATATAGATATTCCCACTTGGAAGTGGGAGCATGTGAATATGGACTTCGTTGTGGGTTTGCCTCGTACTCAAAGTTAACATGATTCTATTTAGGTCATTGTGGATAGGTAGACAAAATCAGCCCACTTTATTCTCGTCAAGGTTTCTTATTCGGCGGAAGACTATGCCAAATTATACATCAAGGAAATAGTGAAGTTGCATGGGGTTCCTTTTGTCTATTATTTTGGATCGGGGTACTCAATTTACTTCACACTTTTGGAAGGCATTCCAAAAAGGGCTTGATACCAATGTTAAGCTTAGTACTGCTTTCCACCCTCAAACGGATGGTCAAGCGGAATGCACCATTCAAACCTTAGAGGACATGTTGACCCCATGTGTTATAGATTTCAAGGGTAATTGGGATGACCATCTTCCATTGATAGAGTTTGCATACAATAATAGCTACCATTCAAGAATTGCCATGGCTCCTTCATTGTATGGTAGGAGGTGTAGATCTCCGGTTGGTTGGTTTGAAGTAGGTGAATTTGCTCTAATTGGTCCCGAATTAGTTTATGAGGCCATTGAAAAGGTTCGACTCATTAAAGAGAGATTGAAGATGGCCCATAGTCGGCAAAAGTCTTATGTCGATGTTAGAAGGAAGGAGCTAGAATTCCAAATCGGTGATTGGGTCTACTTGAAAATCTCACCTATGAAAGGTGTGATGAGGTTTGGTAAAAAGGGGAAACTTAATCCCTGGTATGTGGGCCCATACCAAATCTTGAAACGTATTGGGAAAGTTGCATATGAGTTAGACTTACCAAATGAATTGGTTCCAGTTCACCCAGTATTTCATGTTTCTATGCTTAAGAAGTGTATTGGTGATCCGATATCCATCATCCCTTTAGAGGGTTTGGGAGTTGATGAGAATCTTTCTTATGAAGAGGTTCCGGTAGAGATTTTAGATCGGCAAGTTAAAAAGTTAAGAAACAAGGAAGTAGCTTCCGTTAGGGTTTTATGGAGGAATCATTTAGTTGAGGGTGCTACATGGGAGGCCGAGGCCGATATGAAGTCCCGTTATCCTCATCTTTTTTCTTCTACTCCTTTTCAAGCTTGAGGTAAGTAGTTCCTCTTGAGTTTTAGTGTTTTGGAGAGTCATGTGTCTTGTATGAGTTTTTCATTATTTCCTTATGCCATGCATGTTCTTGATGAAATTCATGTTTACAAAGAAAATGAGTTTTATGATTTATGTGTCCCTCATGTTGATTGTGCATTTAGTATGATGATGGCATATTTAAATTCATGAGGTGATTTGATGAACATGTTTTGTTGTGCTTGTGATGAAATAACATATTGGCTCCATGATGTTGTGTTGAGCTTGCTATTAATTGGAGAAGGTAGTTCCTCCTATGAACATGATAAATGTTGCATTTTATGCATATTGGGTTGGTAAATTCATGATGGGCTGCTAGTCTTGAGTTTCTAAATTAGTTTGGTGTCTAGATCATCATTCGAGGACGAATGTTCCCAAGGGGGAGATAATGTAACACCTCGAAAAAAAACTAATGAACAAAGCTAGAGACTCATATGTAGTCTAGTAGCCTAAATAGGGTTTAACGTAAACATAAGAGCCGTAAAATAACCTCCCCTACTTAGTAGTAATGTTTTAGGACCTAAACATCAAGGCATGACCCCACCCCCAAGACCCCCCAAGGGTCCTTGAGGAGGACCAAAAAGCTGTCAAAAACAACTTGACCTACAGATGGGCACCCACGAGCCGTGGGTGGACCCACGCCCCGTAGGTGGGGGTCATGGGTCAAGGTTAGACCTTCCCTCGAGGTGACCACACTCTAAACCAAACCACAGATTTGTAGGACGAGGCGTGAGCCCACCTACGGTCCGTAGGTTGGTGGGCGTTGATACACTCAAATTACACCTCCCTAAAGAAGTATAAGCGATCGTTATCAAGTAAAGAACCCAACTTGGAGGTTGGGGTCGATCCCACAAGGAATATGGTTTAGACTTAAACTTAAATTATGATTATATTCGTTTAGTCAACGTATTTCCGAGACAATTTGATAATTCTTTTCTTATTAACTACCTCTTTGGTCCATCAAGTAGCAACAAGGCAAGTTCTAACATTTACAACCGCTAAAAAGACTTCTAAACGAAAGAATTATCAATGCATGCAATAACACTATTCAAGAATTACTTAGTTACTATTCATACTTTGTTAATCGATCATGGTTCCCACAACCCTAGTTGTGGATTTAGTTACCCATAATAGCAAGAACACAATTCATCTTTTTAGATGAAGAAATCATGAACTTACGTAATGAGAAGAAGAAATCCAGAAACCTGACTTGAATTTCAAAGTTAAAATCTTCAAAACGAACTTAGGGAATCAAGAATTGCTAGAATTGCAAGTTAATCTCCAAAGCCAAAAACTAGAACTAAAGTAATAACGTCTAACCCCAAAAACGATATTTACATGCCCTATATATAGAAAAACATGTCCCAAATAAAAAGGAAATGAAATAAGGAAATAATGTTTCTGGAAGCGGTTTCGATCTACGACACTGGCCTACAGTCCATAGGTCCCTTCGGTGGTTTGGGACTTGGGCAATTTTCCAAAACTCAAAATCTCCAACTCTCAGTAGCAATCGATGGATCAGCAGGACGGACCGTGGTTTGATCCACGGTCCATGGATCCTCCTCCGTAGCTCCATACTTAAACTCTCAAAATCAGGTACTAGAACCCCCTTCTCTGAATTATTTGACGGAACTACAGGATGGCCCGTAGGTCGACCTACGGTCCGTCGTTTGTAACCGTGGTTCCACACTTGGTCAAAAATTCCCTGATTTTCCTTCAAGCCTTGCCTGTCCATCACCCTTACCACCTACGAAATGTGACTGGACCTATGGTCCGTAGGTCACATCCGTAGATGCCCTTTTCTGCAACATTCTTCAACTGTGTCTCTCAACTTCCACGTCCGAACTTATTTCCTGCAAACATGATAAAAACACATTAATACCAATACAAAATCGCCGTAGACACACACAACTCTTAAGTGAAATGTATTAAAAATACCGTAAACTCATGGTATATCAGGCGTAGGTCACCCTTGGGACTGCCTAGGTTCGGCCAACTTAGAGGCAAAGGGGTAAATTCCCAATTAATTAGTTAGTGATTGGGGATGGTTTTTATTGTTTTATTACACTTATTTAGGGATTTTAAAACTATTAACCACCCTTTACAACTCATTATTCCCCAAACTCAAAATAATAACCACCTCCCTTTCAAAATATTCTCTCCAGAAACTCCATTGATGAGCAAGAACATGGTCAAGCTTAGGGTTCAAGGAGCAGCCTTTCTTCTTGAATTTTGTATGTAAATCTCCCTAAGGTATGGTGGCTTTTCATCTATGGGTAGTTTCCACCCATAGAGTCCCTTCAAAGCTTGGTTTTTGAGATTCCAAATTCCCCCAAAACCTAGGGTTTTAATATATGTCATGGGTCCTCTTCCAAAACATTTTCAATTGTTTAATTATGGTTTATTATGGTTGATTATGATGAATTATGATTTGATTAATGGAGTATTATTGATTTATAATGAAATTCCCCATGGACCCATGATACCCCTATATTGTTAAATTATGAATTGATGATGTGGGTTGATTGATATTAGAAGTATGTCAATCTATTATGTTTATGTTTATTGAGTTATTGAATCATGAAATTCCCCTTATATTGTAGTAATGATGGATGTTTGGGTTGATTATGATTCATAGCCTTGAAGGGCAAATTTTTAGGGTTTGTACATGTTGATGAGGATTGTATATGAACTCGTGATTCACTTAAATAGTGATGATCCTATGACTATTGGGTAATGGTGGTATTGTTTCAAGATCCTTCCTCCCATACCCTTACACATGACTATGCATGAAAGGTCTATGATTATGATAATATTGTTGTGTTTATTGAAAGGTTATTCTCATGAAACACTATGAACATGATGTGAAAGGTTTACTCACGTATTAATGATTATAAGGTTGAAAGGACATTCTCACCTAATGAATGCATGAGCTACCATGATACCATGTTGGTTTGAGTGCTAAGCATTCTTCCATGAACATGAATTTAAAGTAAAGACTTAATATGAATATTAAAGGGAATTAAGCTTAGCACCGAGTGGATATGAATATGAGATGGAAGCTTTTACGTTAAAAAGTACGGCTTGCCAAGGCAAGTTATCTCATAAGATGGAAACCTTTTACGTTAAAAAGTTCGGGTTTCTAGTAGCAATCTCCTTATCCCATAACTATGTGCCCACATAGGTCTTTAGCTAGTGGATCCACCTAAATGATAAAAATGTTAGTTCTACCTTAGGCAAGTAGGACACCTCTTTTCGGTGTGGGGGCATGACACCAGATTCCATGTAGCTCACATGGTCTATGTCAGTTAAGGATATATTTCCATACATGACAAGAACAAGAACATGACAAGAACAAGACACGAGTTATGTACTATGATTACTTGAGAGGTTTTACTTAGTGTGAATGGGGGTATGGACTTCATTCATGCATTGCACAAGTAGGCTTTGAGAGTGATTGTGGTATGTGCTTTTATGACATGATGCTTTATGAGTTAATGCATGCTTTATAGGAACCATGAATATGAATTATGAACATGAACATGAACATGACCATGAACTATACTTATGATTTCTTAATGAGCTTTGCTTAGTGTGAGTGGGGGTATGGGACTTCACTTATACATTGCACAAGTGAACTTACAAAGGGGTTGTGGTGTGGTTTCTTCATGCTATGAAGATATATGAAGTTATGTATGCATGATTATGGTAGCCTAGGGTTGCTTATTATATGGTCTGACTTATGTTCCTTCATAAATGTGCATAATGGCTTTAAACTTGATAAATGCATGGTTTCAACAAAATGTCCCTTTTTATGCATGTTTTAAGGATTTTTATGCATGGCTTCCATACTTAGTACTCCCTCCATCCCATTTTATGTGGCAACATTTGACCGGACACGAAGTTAAAGAAATAAATGAAGACTTTGAAATGTTTACCAAATTGTCCTTTCAAAAAATAGTCATATTAAAAAGTAGACTCACTTTTCTCTCTCATCATAAATGTATTGGAGTACTATCTTTAAGATTAAGTGGGACCAACAAGGGTAAAATAGGAATTGTACCTTTAAATACTTACCATATAAGGAAATGTGATATTCTTTTTGGGACTGACCAAAAAGGAAATGGTGCCACATAAAATGGGACGGAAGGAGTACAATATTTGTGCCAACCCATATTTTCTACATCTTCTTATAAGTATAGGTTCCGGTCGTTGAGATATACTCCTCCTTTCAAGTAAAGCTTGGGTTGACTATTCTCCAAGCTTGGTGAGTCCTCATGGTTCGAGGACAAGGCTTATTCATTTCTAGTTTCCTTTTGTACTTTCCATTTTCAAGACTATGTTGTAAAGGGCTATGACCCTAAGATTGTATTTGATTGTATTAGATGGTTTCTTTGAGACAAGGTCTACTCTTATATTTCTTTTATGAAAAGGACTTCTATTGTAAAAAAAAAATCCGCATCATTTCTATTTACTTATGTTCATGATTATGCTAAGGGCTTGTATGAGACCCCTTTGGGGTCAAGTACGTCGTGTTACATCTAGGGGGTACCCCCGGGTCGTGACATAAAGTTTGCATGTTAATTCCCAAAAACACCAAAACTAAGAGTTTACAATAATTTCTAACCCCCAAAAACGAGGTTTACAGAAAACAACTCCTAAATAAAATAGGAAACAAAATAAGGAAATAATAGGCTGGGACGCGGTTTCAATTGACGCTTCGACCTACTGACCATGGGTCGACCTATGGTCCGCACGTCCCCTCTATTGCTCAACACTACTGGAACCTTCAACTTTCTGATCTTCATCGATGGTTGTGCAGGACAGACCATGGGTCGACCTACAATCCATCGTCTTGCTCCGTGGTTCCACACTTGTGAGACTTCCCTGATGTTCCACCTATGGTCCGTGGACTGGGCTACGGTCCATCCTGGCACTCCGTAGTTTGAGTTACTAAAAATCATCTCCCAGACCAAGACCTACAACTGCCTATCCACGGTCCGTCGATGGACCTACGGTCGGTGGATGGCACCGTTGGTGGCTACTTTAGCAAATTTTAGCTCACATCTTCATCAACCGCATCTAAGCCTATTTCCTACAAACATTATACACAAAACATCAGTTCTAATAACAAAATGGCCTAAGATACACACAAAATCTAAGTGAAACGTATCAAAAATACCGTAAACTCACAGTATATCAACACCCTAAACTTAAACTTGTTGTTTGTCCTCAAGCGACACACTAACACTCTAAATGACACTTATGTAGAAGTATATATACAAACTCAAGCAGTCACATGGACTTTTCAATCAGTTCCGTCACACTAATGCAAATCTTTTCATGTAGACTCAACAAGCTAACTCATACGGATCAGAACATGACATAGATCGACCAACAACCATCATAACATACACCTTTGACAATCACCAAAGTATCAATTCTCCAACAATGTAACTAGTGCCCTCACTTCAAAAGAAATCCTTTTTCACACACAACAGATATGAATTTCATGTTTTAGGATTCATTCAATACTCACGCTCAGAAGTGAATTCAAGTACAGTTAGTGCTCAACACCATAGGTTTTCCCTTATTTTCACTGCTTAGAATCTCCAAACTAGTCGCTACGATCACTATAGGATTTTATTAGCTTGTAACGTAGGCTCAGGGTCATGTAGGGTACATTTGGGTACTTTTTAGTGACTTTTTGTCCTTCTTGACATTACGCTAGCTTTTTACCTCTTTTGTCAACCAATTCTTGACTTCTTTAACTTTTCTGCTTTTTCCCTTGACTTTCTTTTGCACAGATGTGACTTTTGACTTTATAGCTCTTATTTTTCACTTTCTTCTTTTTCTTTCACTCTATTTTTCTTTGTTTCTTTCAGCACTTTTGTTATTCATCATTTTGCTTCTTTTGCACAAAGTCACACCTTTTTCTATCTTTTCTTTTTCTCTCTTCAACACAAAACTCTTTTCATACCCTTTTTCTTTTGGTTTCCTTTTTTCATAGCCACCCTCAACTTATGTATTTTGCATGAGTTGAGGTGTACAATATCCGATGTCGGACCAGGTCCAAGATCAAGGTAACTTTTTTGAATTAGCCACCCTTAACTTAGGCTTTTGGCCTAAGTCAAGGTGCACATGTCCAAGGAGGGACTGAGGCCAAGACAATTATTTAAGGGAAGGTGAATTAGGTGTATTGAAAGAAGTGGTCTACATTAGGCTCAAACATTTGGATCAAAGGGAACATTTATTTCTTTTGGTTGAATCATTTAGGCTTGAGTGGACTTATTTGAACAAGGGCCTATGATCATTTCCAAACTTCTAGCCTAGATTATCTTAGCAGGACCAATGGGGAAAGTTCTATATTAGCACATATTGTATGAACATTCAAACTTTTCTCACACACACTTGGCACTTTGTTTCATTATCAGATTATTAGCTTACCCAGTTCAAGTTTTAGCGTAATTTATGAGGTCAAATCGGTTCCTTATTATGTTATATTGAGATTCAACACATTCAGCTCATCAAGCCTAAAGATCTAGCACTTTTCAAAAAAAAATTTGGAGGGCTATCAACTTTTCATGATTTTTATGCCATCATGATTTCTTTCTTCTACTTACTTCTACACATACATTCCTAAACACGCAATTCAACAGAAAGTAAAACAGTCTCTTGGGGGAAAAGAACACAGGCAAGAAAACCCCAAAAGCGGATTATGAGTTAGGTTACTCAAACTTTATCCTATCACTCATAATCCATTTACCCCACCCCCAACAAAATAAGGTGCAATTGCCCTCAATGCACAAAAATCAAAAGTAAAATATAGGGTGAATCAAACTTGTGGCGCATATGCGCCGAAGACCTCTCAAGAAGTGGGTGGGTCCATTTTCCCGGAGCCTGATGGATCAACACTAGGAACTCCATCAGTAGCGCTCTCATCAACCAATGTAGCACTCTCAGTAGTGCTCAAACTGCCAGATGGGCTAATATCCAACTCATGAGCCCGTTGTTGTCTCCTCTCTTCATCAAGTATAGATGCCCTCTAAGCTTCATCAAATTGTTAGCGCTCCTTCTTCCTCAAATGTCGAGCTTCCTCAGTATCAGCAGTGTGGTCGGAGCGGGGGTGCTTCCTAGCAGTACGGGAAGAGTTTGGTGGTGGCATAGTGTCGCCAAATAGAGCAGTCATCACCACCTCATCCTCTGGTACCGCAGGGGTAGACCCTGGTACCTCAGCAGCAGGAGCTAATAGGACAGCAACATCAGCACAGAGGCTAGCCACCTCCTACTGGAAGGTGGTCACATCAATGGTCGAGGCTGGCCTTTCCAAGACTCTCAACTCAAAGGCATCCAGGCGCTTATGAACGACCTGAACCTTCTGCTCCATCATCGCCTCAGAATCCGCAATAGAACGCTACATCTAGAGATTCATATGTTGAAGCAAAGTGGCCATCTATTTCTCCAGCTTTAGGATTCAAGCAAGAGGAACGACAATGGACCCTGAAGAGGGAGTGGCTCGAGATGAGCTCGGGACCTGACTGATGGTCGGAGATGGTGGAGTATGACAGTCTGTTATCGAGGCTGGAATGGTTGTGTCATCACCCTGTATCTGCTCAACATCTGCAGCCATATCATCACCCAAAAGTGGTACCTGAACTTGTGGCTCTTTCCGACGTGCAGCAAGGTTGGCATCATCAAGAATAAGGCCAATGTCTAGAATCTTGGTCGCATCAAGCAACCGATCACAATGCCAAATGGGAACATAAGCATCCCTACAGAGCTGGAAAAGCAAACACGGGAAAGGTAGGGTGGTGGTGGCCTTAAAGTCCCTCTCATGGATCTCGGTGATCAAAATATGGGCAAAATCAATCTCCAAACCTGCCATAATGGCTGCCAGCATCACGGCCCGGTCCAATGTAACCACATTGTCTGCTTGAGTCGGGGATAGTCTATTTCGAACCAGCAGCCATAAGAACTTTGCAGTGAAGCTTAGTGTAGCCTTCTTAATACCCAGGCTAGGAGTCTGAACCCAATCAGCACGCTCCCCATCCGCAGAGATATATCGTGCCAGTCACCTCAGAAATGCCTCCCTCTGTTTAGCATCTCTTTGGAAAGACCCACTCTAGACAATGCCCATCATGTAGTCATATTCTGCCATATTAATGGGCAGAGTATGGGATGGGCCGTATATAAACCGGTGAATGGTAGCCTCTGAGATGTCGACTGAGAACCCCCGCATTAAAGTGGACTAAAGTTGAGGCTGAGTTATGGGCTTAGCCCGTTTAGAGATCGAATTCCTGATAGTGGCAGCATACGAGGCATAGAACTCTCTGGTTATCTCCTCGTTGTATTTCCCGGGGCTCCATGCCATCCACTCACGTCGGTGTCTTCAAAAGAGCTCCTAAATAGTTGGTGCAGTGTAGAGGCTGCCTATAAGGACCCTACACTCATCAGTCACGATCGTGGTCATCCTCCGGTGCTCATTCAATATCGTGCCATTCTCATAAATCTGATGCTAGCCAAGGACACACTAGTGGGTACCAGGCTGTCGCCTGTGCTATCGGTGTATATCAAAGAGGCTATTGCCGCTAGGACTAGAGCCAGACTGCAACTCTGAGCTAACCTGCGCTCCAATTTGTTTGTCCTCCTCCTCAGACTGGGAGGCAGTGACCTCGTCAGAGCTAACCTATTGGGCTCTATTTCGAGTAGTGCGGGGGGTAGTAGGAGAGATCCTGGTGGTGGGTGGAATGTACTTGATGTCGTCAGTGTCGTCCTCAATGATCATGCGTCTAGAAGGAACAACATATTTGGACTTGCCCTTTGCGGCGTGGGTTGGAACTTGATTAGGGGCTATGGTACTTGTGGAAGATTAATTAGTACCAAAACAAGGAAACAAGACTTATGGAATAATTTTAGAACAAGAATCGGACCCAAACAAAAACTAAAAAAAATTCCAAGCAGTAACTGAATTGTTGACCCACGGTGGATACCTATCCGTCGATGGAATGACGGTTCGTGGGTCCCTTCCGTAGGTTAGAGTCCCAAATTTTGGGTCTCAAATGTTGGGACCACTGATGTGTAGAACGGTCTGTCGATCAAAAGATGGACCATAGTCCACACTGTGGTCCTACACTTAGGCATTTTCCTATGTGCCACTGGTCCATGGACCTCGACCTACGGTCCATAGGTTGAAGTCATGGATCAGTTATGTGCCAGGCAGACCTATCAACTTTTGTACAAACCAAGTTTTTTGACAAATAGACCATCAAACTAAGCCTACACATGTATTTCAACATATAATATAATGGAATGATATTGTGGGGAGAAATAATGAGAAATGGGAAATGGGATTAAATGTAGATTATAATGGAATGATATTGTGGGTAATTAAAGGGAGAAAAATGGTATATGGAAGGTTAATAAAGGTTCGGAGGGAAATATGGAAGTGGGGGATGTTTTAAAATGAAAGGTTTTTATTAAAAGGGGTCCGGGTCGGGTCAGGCAGAAACCCTAGGTTGGACCCACGAGACCGTGTCTACTGTCTGTGGGTCAACCTATGGACCGTGGGTTGGGTCCGTAGGTTACTCTGACACTTAGAAAAATCAGACAACTTATCTGGGATCTACGAACACCATTCACGGTCCGTGGATTAACTAGCAGACCATCGATGGGGTCCATAGACCATTGCACAGCTATTCTGCACACATAGCAACCATTTGGACTTTCTTTTTACATTTTCTGGACACTTTTTAGACAACGACCCTATTCTATATCTACCCAACACTAATATAAACATAAAACACCTATCTAAAGAGCTACAAAAAATCAAAATAAAAGAAGAAAACTCCTATATCGAAACGAAAATCCTATAGTTGGCTAGATTGTACATCTTGGGTTACCTCCCAAGCAGCGCTTGATTTAACGTCGCGGCACGACGCAGACACCTTGATTACTTAGACCTCATCAAGATAATAGGCTTGAATAACTTCTTGCACACTCACTGATTTCCCTATGTAGACCTTAATCCTCTGCTCGTTCACTTTGAACCTCCTTCCCTCCTTGTTCTCAAGCTCGACCTTTCCATGTAGAAGTACCTATGTGACTCTGAATGGCCCTATCCACTTGGACTTGAGCTTGCCAGGAAACAAGTGCAACCTTGAGTTGAATAAAAGCACCAGATCACCCGCAACAAATTCACGCTTTTCAATCTTTTAATCATGATACTTCTTCATCTTCTATTTGTACAAGGCTGAACTTTCATATGCTTTTAGGTGAAACTCATCAAGCTCATTCATGTCATTCAATCTTTGACTCGATGTGGCGCCCCAATCCAAATTCAACTTCTTTAGCGCCCATATGGCCTTATGCTCTAGCTCTACCGACAAATGGCATGACTTCCCATATACAAGTTGGTAGGGGGACATACCTATGGGAGTCTTGAATGCAGTGCGATAGGCCCATAGAGCATCATCAAGCCTTCTTAACCAATCCGTTCTATTGGGGTTCACAGTTTTTGCAAGGATTTATTTTATCTTTTTGTTTGACACTTCAACTTGCCCACTAGACTGCAGATGGTAAGGAGTAGCCACATTGTGACAAACTCCATATTTCTCTAGCAACGCCTTGAAAAACTTATTACAAAAGTGAGAAGTCAAATCTAGAAAAGATACTCTTTTCAAGAATGTGGTGACACTCTTTCCCTCATTGTTTGAAAGCGCAATTGCTTCCACCCATTTTGATACGTAGCCAACCGCAACAAGAATATACTTCATCCCATATGAACTTACAAATGGACCCATGAAGTCAAGGCCCCAGACATAAAATAACTCAATCACCAAATTGGATTCATAGGTAGCTCTTGCTTCTTTGAAATTCCTCCTTCTCTTTGGCAACGGTCACAAGACTTGGCGAAATCATGAGCATCTTAGTTAATGGTAGGCCAGTAATACCCACACTACAAGATTTTATGAGCAGTCTGAATACCACTATGGTTCCCACCAACAGGCGATGAATGACACGCCTCTAGTATACTCATCATCTCAACCTCGGGCACACATCGACGAATAATCCCATCAGCACAAATATGAAACAAGTAAGGCTCATCCCAAAAGAACTATGGTTCACATCATGCATAAACTTTTTCCTTTGGTGAAATGACAAATCCGATGGAACCAAATCGTTTGCCAAGTAGTTAGCAAAATATGCGAACCAAGGGATAAGATCATAAGAAGCAGCCAATACATATTCATCTGGGAATGCATCATTAATCTCAACCCCATCTCCTAACTTGAGCATAGCTTCCTCCTCCAATCTGGACAAATGGTCGGCAACTTGATTTTTTGTCCCCTTTCTATCTTTCACCTTAAAATCAAACTCTTGCAGCAACAATACCCATCTAATCAACCTCGGTTTTGCATCCTTCATATCCATCAGATACTTCTATGTATAATGGTCAGTATGCACTATGACCTTAGTACCAAGCAAGTAGGATCGAAATTCTCGAACGCGAAAACCACAGAAAGGAGTTCTTGTTCAGTCATCGTACAGTTATTTTGAGCCACATTCAGAGCTTTCCTGGCATAATAAATCGAATGAAGAATTTTCTCTCACCTCTGTCCCAATACCACACCAAGCGCCACCACTCTCGCATCACACATCACTTCAAACGGTTGCCCCCAATCCGGTGAAATAATGATAGGTGTTGATACTAACCTTGCTTTCAACTCTCCAAATGCTCTCAGAGAAGCATCATCAAAATCAAACTTACACTCCTTTTCGAGTCGTTTGCACAATGGGTGTGCATTTTTTGAGAAATCTTTAATAAACCTCTGATAAAAACATGCTTGCCCAAGAAAACTTCTAACACCTTTAATAGAGATAGGTGGTGGAAGATTTTCTATTACCTCAACTTTAGCTCTATCAACCTCAATATCCTTCTCAGAAATCCGATGACCCAGAACTATACCTTCTTTCACCATGAAGTGGAACTTTTCCCAATTGAGCACAAAACTGCATTCTTCACGTCGTTTCATTACCTCAGCCAGATGCATCATACAACCATGAAACGAGTCACCTACCACAGAGAAATCATCCATAAATACCTCAATTGTGTCCTCCACCATATCTGAAAATATTGACATCATACACCTCTGGAAAGTCGCTGGAGCATTACACAACCCATATGGCATCTTTTTTAAGGCGAAAGTTCCATATGGACAAGTGAAGGTGGTTATCTCTTGATCTTTCGGAGCGATAGATATTTGATTGTAGCCCGAGTACCTATCTACAAAGCAATACCAACCCTTACCAGCAAGATGATCCAGCATTTGGTCCATGAACGACATCAGTAAGTGATCTTTTTTTTCTAGGCATTTAGCTTGCGGTAGTCCATGCATACCCTCCATCCAGTCGCTGGCCTCATTGGGACAAGCTCGTTTTTCGCATTAGGAACCATAGTAATCCCACATTTCTTAGGTACACATTGAACAGGACAGACCCAACTACTATCTGCAATGGGGTATATGACTCCAGCATCCAACCATTTGATGATTTCCTTTTTTATTACCTCTTTCATAGGTAGATTAAGTCTCCTTTGGTGCTCAATACTTGGCTTGCTATCCGGCATGAGTTGGATTTTATGAGAACAAATGCCAGGAGGAATCCCAATAATGTCCGCAATAGTCCATCTAATGGCCCGCTTAAACCTCTTCAACACAGAAACCAATGCTTCTACTTGTACCTCACTCAAATCAGCCGCAATGATTACCGATAAAGTGTCATCTTTCCCCAAGAATACATACCTCAAATGTTATGCTAGAGCCTTGAGCTCCAATTTTGGAGCTTCTTCCACAGACGGTTTTGCAGGTGGAGAGTCGTGATTCTTCATATCTAACTCCAATCTTTTTGGCTTGGATCGAAATTCGAACCTATCAAGCGTGGAAACTAATTCATCATAGTATTCAATACCATCACCCTCAAAATTCATCATTATCGCTGCCAGTGCATAAACACCCAACCTCTCTTCAATAGACACTTCAGAACCTCGCTCCACAATATGATTCACCACTGATACTGACTTGAAATCATTTTCCTGCTTCATATACCTACAAATATTAAAAGTCACCTCCTCATTATTCAGTCGAAACTTCATCTACCCTCTTTCTATATCGACTAAGGCATGCCCAGTAGCAAGGAATGGTCTCCCTAGGATGATGGGAACCTCAAAATCAACCTCACAATCAAGTTTCCCAAAATACGCCGGCAAATGAACAACTCCACTTTCACAAGGACGTCTTGGAAAACAGTAATGGGCTTCTTCATAGTTCTATCGACCACGAATAGATGCATCGTAGTCGATTTTGGAGCCCCTAAACCCAACTTTTATAAATGAACAACGGCATCAAGTTGATGCTAGCACCCAAATCACACAAAACTTTCGCAAAGTGCAAAATACCAATGGTACAAGGAATAGTGAAAGCTCCAGGATCCTCTTTCTTTTGGACAAGTGACCTAGTAGCAATAGAACTGCAATGTTGCAGCCTCTCATCATTCTCAAAACTGACGGCCCTCTTCTTGGTCACCAAATATTTCATAAATTTCACATACCCAGTCATTTGCTCCAAAGCTTCTATCAACGGAACATTGATGGAAAGTTGTTTCAACATAGTTATGAACCTGTGGTATTTTCCTTCTTCGAACTTCTTCACCAATCTCTATGGGAACGGAGGTGGAGGTCTAGGCATGGGAACAACTTTTTGGGTCACCTCTACCTCCTTCTTCGTAGCATTTTTAGACTCTCCATTAACCTCAATCTCATCTTCATCTCCTTCTACCACAATTTCAACCTCAGACGGTAACGAGGGATCAATGGTCTGTTTACCTCCTCGAGTAGTGACTACCATACAATGCCCATCATTCTTCGGATTCTGGATGGTATTTCTAGGAAGTGTGCTAGGCTGACGTGGGTTCATAGTAGTGGACAACTGACTAAACTGCTTCTCAAGTTGCTTGATCGACATTGCATGGGCATCAACTTTTTGACCAATTCCAGACAAGTCATTTCGCATCTCTTTCACATTCTCATCAGTTGCATCAAAACTCTTCATCATCTTTTGCATCATATCAGCAGTGTGTGACATACTAACCCCAGCTTCTCTATTACCAGATTCCCTGTTCCCAAGTGGAACATAGGGCCCAACTCTCTCATTCTTGTTACCATAGTTGTTCCGATTGTAGTTCTTATCACGATTGTCGTTCCCATTCTGGACATAATTTCCCTCTCGATTGTAGTTTCCATAGTTCTAACCTTGGTTTCCTTGACCTTGGCGCCAATTATCTTAGTTGGACCCTTGGGACTTGGCTCGAAAACCCCTCGTCTGATCATTCACCAAATATGTATCCTTCTCATAGTATCATTCCTCAATTGGTGGTGGTAGAGTTCTAGTTAGGTAATTTTCCGCATTCACCTTTTCTGCATTTCCGCTCACATGCTTCAATACCAACCCAAGTTTTGTCCTCATTTGAGCCATCTCCTCACGAATTTCATCATTAGATTGATCTGGTGCAGCTTGGACAGTGAATGTTCTTCTTCCAGTATTAACTTTTCTAGTGCTCCATGCCTTATTGTTTTGGGAAATCTACTCCAATTTTTCAGCAATCTCCTCAAAAGTGCACTCACCATAGGATCCTCCAGCAATAGTATCTAGCACAGCCTTTCCATTTTCATCCTACCCTCTGTAGAAATACTCCTTCAATGACTCATCATCTATGCGGTGATTTGGAACTCTTCTGATGAACACAGTGAACCTATCCCAAGAACTGCTCACGGACTCTCCAGGTAGTGCTAAAATTATTTAGTTTATCCGTGTGATTTAGCTTCTTGGACACTGGGAAATACTTTTCCTTGAACACCTTATGCAATTGGTCCCATGTATGAATTGAATTATACGGAAGCTCAGAATACCACACCGCAGCACCACCGGTCAATGATAGAGGGCAAACTCTCAAACCTATGACGTCCATGTCCGATTCCACTCGCCCTGCATAACTCTTGAAGACACTTCTCAATTTAACCATGTGACCATGTGGATCTTTTGATGCTAGACCAGAAAACAACCCTCGTGTCGTAAGCATTTGCATCAGACTATTGGTTACCACAAATGTATTCCCTAGAGGTAGAGGAGGAAGAACAATGGTCCCTTCTGATTCAACGGTATTGAAGTCAACCCAGTATTTATCACGCAACCTAGGTTCTGGCGGATTTTGTACCCTCAGTGCATCTCTGATTAGATTACCACCACAAAACCTGAGCGTTCACATTAACAACTCCATGAGATTGCAATTCATCTCCTTCTTCATGTTTATCTATGATTGGATTATTATGGACCCCTAGATTTGCTATTTTTCTCAAAATCTTGCTTAGTTCAGGATCGTAGGGGGTCAATGGTTCACCTCGACTCCGTGTACTTGGAATACACTAGAGTAGAAACCTGTAGAAAACAAAAACAAAGACACAACGTAAAACCAAAAAATACTTGAGTAAAGTTCAAAAATGTAGTTAAACTTAATCTAAAAGTCGTATTCCCCGGCAGTGGTGCCAAAACTTGATACGCTCAAATTACACCTCCCTAAAGAAGTATAAGAGATCATTCTCAAATAAAGAACCCAACTTGTAGGTTGGGGTCGATCCCACGACGAATATGATTCAAACTTAAACTTAACTCACTATTATATCTGTTAGTCAAACTATTTCCGAGACAAGTAACTAAAAGGAAGGTTTTTGTAAGCAAGTAAGAGATTGTTGATTAAGTAACAAGGAAGCAAGATTCAAACTTTGAGTTATCAATATGAGAGAGAAACTAGGGTATGTGTGTTCCCCCATAAGCTCTTAATGCAGTAATCCTAATAATAGTAACCTTTCCTAGTATTTTACATGCAATGTTGGTAAGTTAGGTATCCCTAAGTGATTGATCCGCCAAGTAGGAAATTTCACCTTGCACCTTGGTCTGGCAACGGGTGTATGCTTTACTAACCCTTACCTTTACCCCAGATTAGACATTACATCAATGTATGGCTTAGTTTTCACCCTCGCTCCAATTGACATTAGACTATTAGATAGCATCCACTAAATCTCTATTGTTAATTCTTTTCTCATTAACTACCTCTTTGGTCCGGAAAGTAGCAACGATGCGAGTTTTAACGTTGGCCACCTTTAAAAAGACTTCTAAGCAAAAAAATTAACAATACATGCATAAACACTATTCAAGAATTACTTAATTATTATTCATTCTTTGTTAATTGTTCATGGTTCCCACAACCCTAGTTGTGGATTTAGCTAGTCATGCTTGAGATTTCACAATTCATGTTTAAGAAGAAAGAATTCATGAACTTACAATTAGAATAGATGAAACCCGAAATCTTCAATTGAATTGCAAAGTGAAAATCTTATAAAACAAAATCCGGAAATCAAATTGCTAAAGTTTGCAAGTTAATTCCCAAAAACACCAAAACTAAGAGTTTACAATAATGTCTAACCCCAAAAAAAGAGATTTACAACTTCTATTTGTAGAAAACAACTCCTAAATGAAACAGGAAACAAAATAAGAAAATAATAGGTTGGGATGCGGTTTAAGTTAATGCTTCGACCTACAAACCGTGGGTCGACCTACGGTCCGTAGGTCCCCCTCCGTGGCTCAGCACTAAGACATTTTAGTCAGGTATTGAAACTTTCAATTTTCTGATCTTCATCAATAGTTGTGCAGCATGAGTTGTAGGTCGACCTATGGTCCGTCGTCTTGCTTTGTGGTTCCACACTTGTCAGACTTCCCTAATGTTCCACCTACGATACACAACCTACGGTCCGTGGACTGGGCTACGGTCCATCCTAGAACTCCGTGATTTGATTTACTAAACGCATCTCCCAAGCCAAGACCTACGACCCATTCACGGTCCGTCAATGGACCTATGGTCAGTGGATGGCACGGTTGGTGGCTACTTCAGCAAATTTTACCTCACATCTTCATCAATCGCATCTAATCCCATTTCCTGCAAACATTATACACAAAACATTAGTTCTAATAACAAAATGTCCTAAGACACACACATACTCTAAGTTAAATGTATCAAAAAGACTGTAAACTCACGTAAAATTAGTCATCATCTTGGCCATGTTTTGATCTCGTTCTTGGTATTTTTCAATTTGTTCCTTCGTCATCCTAAATGTTAAAGGAGACACTTGATCCTCTCTTGTGTACCAAGCCCGATTGACCTTGGTCATGCCATCAAGCAAAGTAGATGTGATCTCAAAAGGTTGTTGCATGATACGTCCACGAACAAGTTAGTCAACCACCCCTTTGTTCACTGAATCTAGACTCTGATAGAAATGCTCTAGCAAGATGTTGTTTGGAAGTCCGTGAGTCAGACATTGGAGTAGCAATTTCTGAAACCGTACCCAAGTCTCGTGTATTGGCTCCCCATCCAAGCGTTTCAAGCCTTGGATATTGTCCCTTAATGACATCATCTTCGAGGGAGGAAAGAATTTGAAGAAGAACGCCTTAGTAAGTTCATCCCAATTGGTGATTGAGTACCTAGGTAGGTCGGCTAACCACTTGATAGCCTCTCCCATCAGAGACAAATGGAATGATTCTTGGTATATGTTCGTGAACGAGAAGGAACCACAAACGTCTACAAAATTCTAAATTTGGTCATAGGGATCCTCATGAGCCAAGCCTCCAAATAACCATTTAATTTGCAAGAGTTGCAACATCGTGCTTGTCACGTGGAACACCGCATTTCCCACGACAGAAGGCAGCCGAATAGTACCTACACCATCCAAATATATATCATTCATATTGGCATCATTCACATCGTTCAAGTTGCCAATGCCATCATTTTGGCCCAGCTGGCTGGCATTGCTTCCATTGACACTCATTTCGTCACCTACTCAAAGGCAACAAACAACAAACAAAAAGTAAATAGGTTCAACTACAAAACAAGAAGAGCACAAACAAACTTTAACAAGAGAATTCTATAACACCACTCCCCGGTAGCGGCGCCATTTTTGATAAACGCTCAACTACACCCCATCCAACACAATCTAGTATAAAACCCAACAAAGAATTGGGGTCGAACCCACAGGGAGCGGTACACTATGGAATTCAATTACGAAGTAAAGCTTGTGTTATAATCGGTTATAGAAGTAGACATTATTGAAACCAAGCAAAGTAAGTTAATGGTTTAACAATGAATGTTCGATAGAGGGTTTAAAAGTGTCAATTATCAACTACAATAGTTACGAAAAAATGGGGGAGTAGACAAGTAGAGAGAGATTCTCGAGGATATGATCGATTATAGGCTAATTTCGCTATATGGGTAATTGAAATTTACTAACCATTGTTGAATCTCAGTGGGTAGACTAGACTATAAATGCAATAGCTTTCTCTCGAACAACTATTGTGATTCAAGCGAGTTCTCCCGAACCTCGACAAGCTTAACAATATAAATAGCTCAAAACCTTAATTCGTCTACTCTCTCGAGCTAGATAGGTAGGATCGAATTAGGATTCACTCCCTCGAGCTGAACCCACAACAACCCAATCGCTACAATCATAAATTGATAACCTTAGCTCTAGAACCTCTCTCTCTAGAGCAAGCCCAGAATACTAAGTTAGAATTGCATTTGCAACTACAATTCAAAAGTTAATACACAGCTATCAATCAAACCCACTTTAAAACAGCATTTAAATTAGTAAACAAATACCCATAAGCTAATTAGAACAAATAATCACATGATCACACCCCAAGAATTGGTGTTTTAGCCACACATCATAAAAAAGGAAGAAATCAATACCAATTACGTTCTCCATAATCTGTGTATTGTAATCCACGTCTTTACAATGATCCAATATGCTTAATATCAAAACCCAACTAAAAATCTACTAGAAAACTACTTAAACTAAGTAAAACAAAGTCTCCAATGAAAGCTCAAAGTTCTACAATGGAGAAATTACTCAGGAAATGATTGGATCTTTTTTTCTTCTTTTTGTAATTTTATTTATACTTTCTCAAATTTTGGTCTTCAGGATCACTAGGCGAGGTTAGTCAAGCATCGCCAACTTGGTTGGCGATGCGCCAATGGCTCCATTCCATCGTCGGTTTAACCTGGCTCTTTACCCTCAGGTTATGTGAGTTTATGCGATCAAGATCGAGGTCACCGATCCATTCAGCGGTCCGCCGACTATCCATGTCCATCGCCAAGTTGGTTCTTCCCCAGGGCTGGCATGCTGGAACTTTAGGCAAGATGAAGAGCCACTTGGCGGTTCGCCGGGTGGTCTTGGCGATCACCAGGATTGCTTTTCTTCAACTTCTTCAGCTTTTTCTTCCCTTTTTGCCCGGTAATGTTCTTGCCTTCCTCCTTTGCCTTCATTGCTGCAAATCAACATTTTAACATCAGTTTGGAGCTTAAATTAGGTATTGAGGAAAATAAACTCATAAAACAAATCCCTAAATGAGTCAATATCTCATACTCATCAGCCAACATGGGTACAAGATCATACTTTTTAAATGAATCCTAAGTGTCTTCGAGCTGAGCTTAGTGGATCCAATTAGTTGAGGTGTTCTATACCCCAATAAGGTCTACGACAATTCTAGCAGCGTGGGTGAGACATTGTATTATCACGTAGCTCATACTGATGGTTGTCGGTTAGAGAATCTCCCAAATAAAGTTAAAAGTTTATTTTAATTATATCCCTTATTATGTTGAGGTTCATAGATGAGTAAGTGTTTTTGGTAAAGCTTTAAATGATTTCATTCCTTTAATCCTTTACATTCATTTAAGTTTCTGATTTATCTATTGCAATATTATCAGTTTAGCTATTTATTATTCAGATATATTACATACTCGTACATTCAATGTATTGATGTCATTCGACCTGTATCTTTTAATAATGCAGATACATGTTCTTAGGATCATTAACAGGGCATTTCGTTGAGATCACTTTGAACTTCAGACATCTTAGGTGAGCAACCTTGCATTTCAGGAGACTTCACATTTATTTTCTAGTCAATTATTTTGAGTAGTCGCGGGTCTTGTCCCAACACTCATCTTTGTACAGTAGAGGCTTCACAGATAGACAGTTTTGGAGTCTTTCAATTTCAGATGTTTTATCCAAAACTTATGTTTCATACTCAGTATATTGAGCAAGGTTTTGAGATTCATTAAACTATTTTTAAACGTTTCTTTCAATTTGATGCTTATGTATGCTTGAGTTAGTCTTCTGCTTGTAGTCAGTAAGGAGTAGGGTTTGCTTGGGGACCAGCAATGGTTCTCGAGTGACGGCCACGTCCAGGGTGTAGGCTCAGGTAGTGACATATGGTAGGTGTCATCATCATGATCCAATTTTGGTCTGTGTCAATATGTATGTGTGTATGTATATATATATATATATATATATATATATATATGTTTGATTACTATAAGGTCAGCGACCTTGGAAGCTCTCAGAGTTTCAATAGATCACATTATCTCTTCAAATGATCTAGAGGGTGATAATGCTCAAATCACCCTCCAAAACCAATTAAAAGAGTGAGCAATCGTTGTCAGTAAAAAACCCAACAAAGAGTCGGGGAGAATCCCACAGGGAATGGTGTATTGTAGAGGATTCCTTACCAATAAATATGGATTTTAAATTAGGTCATTTGTAATAGTAAGAACACTTGGGTGGATGGAACCACCAACTTAATAAAAAGATTTGGTTATAAATTATCAAAACTAAGCTAAAAATTAAACAAAATCAAGAGTTAATAAGCAATATAGGGGTGCGGGGATTGGAAGTCAATCTCACATAAGGGTAATTGTGCTGCTCTAAAGTGATGAACATTCATGAATAGGCTAAGTCATTTTTATTGGCCCTAATCATCTTTCGATCTCAAAGTATCTATGCATAAAATCTTCTTTCGATCTCATTTATATGCCAATATAAAACAACCTACTACCTTACTCTGTCTCTCTTTCAAGAATAGGGCAAATAGATCCGACTCATAACCTCTCTTTCAAGCAAGTTATAGATATCAAACCTAAATTGCTAGTATTGAACTAATTACCCACTCCAATTAATCTATTTCGAGCATCAACCAGAGATTGGAAGTAAGGATTAAGTTTGCAACCTTAATCCATTAGTTAACCCCATGGTAATTAGACCAAATTCATGTATGAACAGCACAAAACAGAGTATAGCACAATACACACTACATTAAATCAACACCCAACCCCATTAGAGCACCCCTAAATCTTGGGGTTTTAGCCAACCATCACATAAGGTAAAAAATTACCTTTCATCAAATCAGCCATGGGTGACATGAAATCAAGCAATAAAGAGAAAACCACTTTGAATTCAACTTCAAATTGTCAAATTCAAGAACAAAATTGTAAAACCCCAAAAGATAGAGAAGTGTTCTTCAAAAGGAAAAAAAGTGTTCTTCATCAATTTCTGAATCTATTTTCGAAATGTTCACCTTCTCTATGAAAATTCTTCGAAAACTCCTTTTCAATTCTATTCTTTGGTCTTTTTATACTTTCCCAAGTTTTGGCCCAAAAATCCAATTACTGACTAATTCGGCGACATTATTCTGGCTCGCCCAACCTACTCGGTTGATCGCCCTTCACTCCTCAGCTTGCCTTGTGATGCTCTAGGCTTTAGGTGTTTGAACCTCATTTGGCAAACTCGATTGAGTCAGTCTTTCACATTCGGCGAATCACCAAACACCACTTTAGTCCGTCGTTCGAGCTTTAAATCTTTGTCTTGCACACTGTAACTTTAGGAGATGACTATCAAATCCATCGTTCTCACTAGACGTATTGCCTTTTCTACTGGAGTTCTCTGACCTTCCATGGTAGCAACAAGTGCCTTGCACTGTCGGATTGCACGAGGTCATGCTTAGTAGGTGATTTTTCCTTCATGTTAGGCGATCAACAATGTTCACTTTGCACTTCTTTTTGTATTTTTATCCCTTTTTTCAAACATCAGTCCTTACTTTATCCAATTGCCTTCATAACTACAAATCATCAGTATTCTATTAGAAAAGGGAAAATTTAGGCATTGTGGACACTAAATATTGAGCTAAATAGACCTTAAATGAGTGCAAATCTACCTCTCATCAACACCCCCAACTTAAAATTTTACTTGTCCTCAAGTAAATCAAAACACAATAAGCTCAATAAGGGTGTCTACAACAGCACTCAATGAGAGCTAGCATACAAGTGTCATAGTAAGATTACTCTCAATATTATGTTACCTTAAATCATGATTAAAAAAACTTCAAACAATGACTAGCTAGTCTCATACAAGCTCAAGCTCACTTAGCTTCTTGTCTAATACAATAACATGTTTCAACAAATGCATTCAAGTTCCCTTACATCTAGAATGGTTCCATGCTCTCAAAAAGCAATTTCAACAAAGGTTTAAGGAATCAATGTAACTCTCACTCTCTCAAAAGAGAAATACATGCAAGCTTTGTCCCATAGGTTTGCCCATATCTTCCAATCACTACACGACCTAGTTTCTGCAAGATCTCAAGGGTCTTTTAGGCTTATAATGGGGATGAGGGTTAAGGCATGGTCAATTGGATCAGTGACTTTACATTTTCAAAGCATAATTGCAATCATCATCACGTCTTCTCAAGTTCTTTTTCTTGTTTTTCAATTGAGAACTCAACCTTTGATTTGTCACTCATTTTATTTGGAATCCCCATTTATTTCTTGTGATCCTCTTTTTTCATTTTCACTTTTCTCTCATTCTTTTCTCTCTTTTTCTTTTTTATTAGGAGGGGTTCCTTTCTTCTTGTTGTTTTCTTTTTTTCTTTTTTTTACACTTTAAAGGTTGAGCCTCATCTCATCTTTCTTTGCCCTTTACTTGCCTTTCATTCATCCTTCCTTCCCACACCCCCAACTTAGGCCAAAAGCCTAAGTTGGCTATTCAAGCAACACAATGCTTCAAAAGGATTTTAGGTGAGAAGGTAGGGACAATTTGTCTCAAAAGGCTTTCTTTTGGTTGACAACAAATGGATTAGGCTCAAATGGTGCCAAAATGGTTTCACACCCTCACAAGGTAGTCACAAATAGTTTATGAACAATTGGTTCCCTCATTGAATTTTTGCCCAAGATCATGTCTCACATTCTCCAAGATTCACACAATTGGACTAACAAGGCAAATTCTAGGACTCTACATGCACGATTTCAAGTAAAAACTCACCACACATGGCACTTTGAACTACTAAACAACTTTTAGCCACCAAAGACATCCCTAAATAAGTTATAGGAAGAGCTCTCATCGGACAACCAAGGTTACCTACCAAAGATAGCAAATTCGGAACGTCATCTAAGATGTCTGATTTGTACCACATCTGCTTCAAAAAATACTAGAGATTCATCGACATACAAAAGATGAGATATTTTCATTCCTTCAATGGGATTTGATTGAGATCCAAAGGCATTGATCCGACCATTCAATTGTGTGACCTTAATCATATGATTAAGTCCTTTCATGAATATCAAAAAGTAGAAAAGGTGCCAAAGGATCACCTTCTCTAAGCTCCCTCTGAGATTGAAAAAAACCTTCAGGCCCACCTTTAATCGATACTCAGAATTTGACATTAGAAATACAAAATCTTATCTAGTTTATCCATTTGTTACCAAAACCCATGCCTTTAAGGACTTTCAACAAGAACTGCAAATTAACATGATCATAACCCTTCTCGATGTCCAACTTGCATAGAATCCCCGACCTTTTGAGTTTGACTTTGCAATCAACCTATTCATTAGCTAATACTACATCATCCATAATCTGTCTCCCCTTTAGAAAAGTCATTTGATTCACATCAACTAGCTTTCCCTTCACTAATTTCATCATTTCTATTAAGAACTTGGAAATAATCTTATAGACCCCTCCAATGAGACTAATGGGTCTAAAATCTTTAACTCTTCAACAGCATTCTTCTTGGAACAGGGCAATGAAAGTAGCATTGAAGGATTTTTCAAAACTTTCATTCTGAAGAAAGTTTTGAATACTATATATTATATCTCCCATAATAACTTCCTTGCATCCTTTATAAAATCCCATTGTGAAACCATCCGGACCAGGAGCCTTGTCTACTGCACAAAAGTTGACAACTTTAAAGACATTTGCCTCTATAAAAGGTCCTTGTAACCTTTCACTCTATTCATCATTAATTTTAGAGAAATTTGAGAATTCAAATGAAGGCATCCAAGTTTCTCTCTCTGCATATAAGTTCATGTAAAAATCCACCGTGTTTCTTTTAACTTCATGCACTTGTACTACTTCTTCATCCCCAACTTTCAACCTATTTATGGTATTATATCTTTTATGAGCAGTAGCCATTTTTTTATTGAATTTAGTATTCTTATCCCCTTGTTTAAGCCACAATACTCTTGATTCTTGTCTCTAATTCGCCTCCTCATTTTTAGCAAGTTCCTCAGCTCTGATCATCATCGTATCTTCATTAAGTTGTCTGGTGTCTTGTATCTAATCTAGCTCAATTAACTCATTCAGTAGACTATTCATATTTTTAACCAACTCCCTGAAATTTGTTCTACTCCATCCTTGAGCTTGTTCTTTAGCAATTTGAGCTTACTGGCTAACTGGAAATTAGAAAAACCTTCAGACGATCAGACCTTTGAAACCATCCACCCCTAACCACCAATTTTCAAATCTGAAGTAAGACTTCTTGTGGTTCCAATTTCCACAATCTATGGAAATTGAAGCATGATTATAATTGTCTCTATGTAGAATTATTTGTCTTATATCTTTGAAATCTTCCTCCCAATCATTGGAAAAAAGAAATTTGTCAAGCCTAGCCGCGCTATAGTGATTAATTCCCCTAAACCATGTGAATTTTCTTCTATTAAAGTGAGAATCATGTAGCCCCATATCATTAATCCATTCAGAGAAATATCTCATTATATTAGTGATTCTTGAACAATTTCTCTTTTCTACCATGTGTCTTATAGTGTTGAAGTCCCTACATGCTACCCTAGGACCTTCCATTAATCCTTTAGAGGCTGATATCTCTTACCAACAATCATTATGTCCACTCTTATGTATGGAGCATACACTCCAGTGAGGCACCAATTGAAAGATTCTTGTATAGCTTCAAACTTGTAGGATATTGAAGATGTCCCCTTGGTAACTAACTCCCATTTCCATATTCTACTGTCCCACAAAATCATAATTCCTCCACAAGTTCCTTGTGCTTATAAGTAACACACTTCAACCATCTGCAATCCCACAATTGCTTAGCCATCAACTCTATTTCTTTCTCCAATTTTGTATCTTGAAAGAAATAAATATCAGCTTTCCACTTTAACATCAAGCTCTTAACCAGGTTCCTTTTATTAAGACCCCTCATATTCCATGACACTAACTTTATTTTCATTGATAAGTTAGGCTTAGATTTCTCATTGTATTCTAAGCCTAACCCCTTCCACTTCCTCATTGTATTCTAAACCTTACCCCTTCCACTTTCTCATTGATAAGTTAGGCTTAGATAGCTAATACATAAGTTATGAGGTCATCTATATATTATTTTATGTAGAATAGAATGTGGAATACCTAATACATGAAAAAAAAACTAATACATGAATAACTAATCCTCAGATAACTAATACATGAATAAAATAATAGGGAAAAGGGTTCTAGATATATTCGAACTTTGACCGAAATTGTTGTAACAATCCCAACCTTTGGGCAGGACTTATTACCCTCTTCCACTATTTAATAGTGTATTTTAAAGACATATAGGTGTCTACATGGACATCATAAATATTGTATCATTATATTTAGTAACTTGTCCAGCTGGCCAATTATATATCTTTATAATACACTATTAAATAGTGCAGGGGGTAATAGAATATGTGATGTGAGGCTAAAAATACATATGTTTAATCATTATTTGCCTCACAGTTATTATTTATATTTGCCCTTTTGAGCATAAATTTTATGGATTGTGCTAAATTGTGTATTTTATTTGTTGGATTAAATTGATGGAAAAATAAAGAAAAGTTGGAGCCAAAATGAATTAAAGATTAAAGGTTGAAGAAGGAAATCAAGCAGGTAACTTAATGAATTAAATTGAATATTATATTACTATTTCAATATACAAGAATTGTAGCGCAAAGTGAAGAAACCATGTTGTTATTTCATTGCCACGTGGCAATCTCTAAAGCCACTGGCCAATTGATACATGGCGCTAAAACAAATAATTTGAGGCAGTACTGTTCTACCCGGACAACTCACGCAACGGGGAAAAAAGAATCCAATTCCTTTTTGTTTTGGATTCCTAATTTAATTTGGACTCAATTATATTATTTAGGGTTTTTTATATTTATAAATAGTCCATAGAAATAATTATTTGAGGAGGGTCAAGAACCAAGAAATAATACACAATATAAATTTTCTTCTAGCTTAGAAACTTTGGAAGAGCCGCCATGAAGGCCGGAGAATTGTGGTTTATTCTTTCTTCTTCTTTATTATTTATTTGTATTCGCGATTAATAAAAGATAGTTTAGCTATTGTTCTTAAACTTTTATGATTAACACAAGCATATTTATTTTAATAAATTTTGATTGTGTTTTTGAGATAATGAGTAGCTAAATTTCATAACTAGGTTTGTGGGCACCATGAGCGATTAACAAAGTATGAATAATAACTAAGTAATTCTTGAATAGTGTTGATGCATGCATTGGTAATTCTTTCGCTTAGAAGTCTTTTTAACGAGTGCACACGTTAGAACTCGCCTCGTTGCTACTTGCCGGACCAAGGAGATCGTCAATAAGAAAAGAATTATCAACAGAGATTTAGTGTGATACTATCTAATAGTCTAATGTCAATTGGTGCGAGGGTGTAAACTAAGTCATACATTGATGTGATGTCTAATTTGAGGTAAAGGTAAGGGTTAGTAAAATATACACACGTAGCCGGACCAAGGTGTGGGATGAAATTTTCTATTTGGTGGACCAAGCACTTAGGGATACATATCTTACCACTTTGCATGTGATACACTAGGATAGGATTACTATTATTAGGATTTCCGCGTTATGAGCTTATGGGGAACACATTCCTAGTTATTTCTAATAATTTGAATATAAATAAATACTTAGTTCAAAGTTATTTTTATTGTTTTTATTTTTTTTCAATTTAAATCCCCTCATTTTTATATAACGACTATCGAGTTAAATATTTGCTATTGACAATATTCTTCCATATTCTCTGTGGGATCGACCCCGACTCATAGTTGGATAAATATATTGCATACGACTGTTTATATTTCTTTTCAAGAAGTATATTTGGACGTTATCAAGAATGGCGCCGCTGCCGGGGAATGTGGCTTAGAAATTGTCATTAGTATTTATTTTGACTTGTAGTCCTTTTTTGTTTCTTAGGACTAGTTTTAAATTTATTTTTTTATTATAATTATTATCATATTTCTTTTACTCTTCTTGAGATGTCATCTGAAAAAGTATGTAGTGATAAGTGTTCTTGCAATTCTTGTACTTCTGATATTATGGATTCTTATAGGTTAATTTTTTCTCAACAAGATAAGTTGTATGGGGACATGGAAGATTTGTTAATACTTTGCTATAAATCAATATGTAAGCGCAGTCTTGAAGATATCTTTGGTTTTGATCTCTATTATTTAGATTGTGAGTTGAGTGCAAAGATTAAATCATATGAAACCCAACAATTTAGTAATAATATGTGTGAGAAAGAAAAAATACTTATAAGTCAACTTGAAGAGCTAAAAGTTAAGGGCCAATTGCTTGATCATATACTTTTATTAATGGTGTCATTGTTGAGAAGAGTATACTAGAGTTATGTAATGAATTATATAATATTATTTTTAAAAACTCTAGTATGTGTAAATATGAGGGTGTAAATAATAAAATAATTCATAAGTTAGGGTGCATTGGACCTCATTCCAATCATTTTTCCACATTATGTTTAGATGATGAGAAATTAATCAAGCCATCTGAGCCTATATAAGAGTGTATGGAGGAGGAAAATTGTGTGTATATTCTTTAATTTATTGTTCCAACATCGGAGAATCACATTCCTCACTTAGGATCCAAGAAGTGCATAATGCGATATCTATTGTTTGGGACCTTTATTTTATACCATCACCCCTTGAGCGTAATAGAAAAATTGATGTGAAATTAAGGGTGCAATTCATATCTTCAAAGTGGAAGGAAAATAGTAAAATTGATGGTGTCGTGCCACGACGTTAAATTAAGCGCTTATTGGGAGGCAACCCAATTAGTAGTTTAACTTTTTATTTTATTTTATTTCTATTTTATTAGTATTACTTTTTTTCTTTTCTTGTTTTTGTAGATTAGGGGAAGTCTGAGTATCCGGAAAAAAAATTGAAGCAAAGGAGCATGTTTGAGCTTAAGTGTGGGGTGACGACCCTTGATGAAAATTAAGAGAACATGCTACTAGCTAGGCCTAAAGGCCTCAGGGAATTTTCCTAACCCTGGTTTTAAATTTTATTTAACGCTTTGGGGACATAGCATCTTTTTAAGTGTGGGGTGGAGGAATGAATTCCTAGTTTTTACTGTTTTATTGAGTCTTTTTTTTTAGGATGGGTTCCTTGGTTTTTGTTTTCGATTCTTTTCCTAAGGATAGTCCCTTTGAACCGAGTGTCTTTTTATTTTTTTTTAGGAATAAGTTTTTTTTATTTAATATTTTGAGAGAAAAGAAAAGACACTTTTGAGTGGTGTGATACTTGCTATGTAGGCCTATTTTTTGAGTAGTACTTTCTTGTGAATGCTTGATTTTAAAAAAATGCAGACTCTTTGACATCTAAGCTCATGGTTGTGACTTTGTATATAGCTTATTTTATTTTGTAGTTTGTTATAATCTTGTCTCTCTTAGAAGTGGAATTGATGCACCTTGATTGATACTTGTGCCATGTGTGGTAGAATTTGTTAATTCCATATTTTGCATCTTAGTCTAGAACTTGCCTTGAATGTTTTGATTTGTCTGGTAAATTTTAGCCTTTTCAGATATTTTATCACTAGTTAGCCTTTTTGAGCATGTAGCCTTTTGTTGGTAGCCAGATTGTGCCCTTGACTATTTTGTTGAATCCCTAGTTTTTTCACCTTGCTTCCTTGAGCATTATAGGATAGACTTATTCTAATTATCAATTCTGAGAAAAAGGGATGGTTGAATGAAAAGGTAATCAATGATAGCTACAAACAGCTTAAAAAGTCCTCTTTGAAAGAATGTGACATGAAAAAAAAAGTTACCTTGATGATGGCCCTGGTCCTTCCAAGGACATCGTGCACCTTAACGCATGTAAAATACGTAAGTTGAGGATGGTTATTATGAAGGAAAACATAAAATAAAAAAAAATTGAAGCATTTTTTAGATGATGAGAATTACTTGTGAAATAATTGTTGAAGAGTAAAGAGAAGAAAATAATGGGTGATGAAGTCTAAAATTGAAAAGTGCTTAAGGAAGTGTAAGTAACTACTATATAGTTTTTCTATCCGTCCCTCATTTCACGTATCAGGACACTACTTCCAGTTCAAGTGCCAACGATCGTGAGTAGTAATATAACCCAACTAGTGAGTTGGGGTCGAGTCCCAAGGGAGCGGTTCGTAATTGAGAATCAATAGAAAAGCAAAAATGTGTTCAAGTCAATCATAGCTTTAAACATTTATGAGTAAAAACATGATAAATTGAAAGGTGACACAAGTGTCAATTATCGAAGGGTGGTTTGTAATTAATTATCAACTAAAAACGAAAATACAATTATGGAGACGGGATTCTTGGGATGTGATAGGATTATGGGCTAAGGTAAAGAACTGGGTAATTGCTATTGATAGTAAATCGATGTAAATTGGTAACTAAGCTAGACTATAGTGGGGGTAAACTTTCTCTCGAACAATTTACCCCGAATCAAATCGCTTTCTCTCGAACACCAATAAGTGGCAATGAAGCACAACCTTCACCTTAGTCCATTCACTCTCTCGAGTTGAACCCATGACAACCCAATAACCACAGACTATCGATTCAGTAGTTTTGGTTTTAAAACCTCTCTTTTAAGAAAGCCAAAAATACTAAGTAAAAATTGTATTTGCAACTACAACCCCATTATATTCAAACACAACTACTGAATGAAATCACCTTTAAACAGCGAATAAACAATCAATTAGCAATTCCCAGCAATAAATTCAACCCATATTCACATAATCACACCCCAAGAATTGGGGTTTTAGCTAGACATAGTAAAAAGATAGAAATCGATACCGAAAAGTGTTTTTATCAATTGGGTACGATTGATATGGTCTTTACAAATGTCTAAGATGAAGAATCTTCAATACCCACTTCCAATTTCTTCAAAATGGGAATCTTCAAAATCTCCAAGGTTAAGGAAAATACAATTATGGAGACGGAATTCTTGGGATGTGATAGGATTATGGGCTAAGGTAACTAACCGGGTAATTGATATTGATAGTAAATCACTGTAAATTGGTAACTAAGCTAGACTATAGTGGGGGTAAACTTCTCTCAAATAATTTACCCCGAATCAAATCAGTTTCTCTCGAACACCAATAATTGCATTGAAGCACAGCCTTCGCCTTAGTCCATTCACTCTCTCGAGTTGAATGTGTGGGAGAGGGTTTAGGATTCACTCTCTCGAGTTGAACCCATGACAACCCAATAACCACGGAATATTGATTCAGTAGTTTAGGTTTTAAAACCTCTCTCTCGAGCAAGCCAAAAACACGAAGTTAAAATTGTATTTACAACTACAACCCCATTAAAGTCAAACATAATTATTGAACGAAATCACCTTTAAACAGCGAATAAACAATCGATTAGCAATACCCAGTAGTAAATTCAACTCATATTCACATAATCACACCTCAAGAATTTGAGTTTTAGCTAGACATAGTAAAAAGATGGAAATCGATACCGAAAAGTGTTTCCATCAATTGGGTACGATTGATATGGTCTTTACAAATGTCTAAGATGAAAAATCTTCAATACCCACTTCCAATTTCTTCAAAATGGGAATCTTCAAAATCTCCAAGGCTAAGGAAAATTGTCTCCAAAAACCAAGTTCTAAAACTGAATAACTCTAAAAAATGGTTTCTGAATGTAAAAACTGATACTCTACTAAAAATTCAAGCAAGTATTTATAGTTGTCAAAAAGTGTGCTGCGAAGGATCACTCGGCTCAGCTAGTCGGGATCGCCGATCCACTTGGCGATCCTCCCTTTGGTCTGGTTCATCGCCTTTCTACATTGGCCTTCAGCAAATTCAAGTTCTGTAACTTTGGGTAATATATCACTGCATCGCGGAACAATTCGGGGACTCACCGACTACTCCTTTATCTCGCTGACTCAATTTTCACCTTCAGAGCTTGGCACCTTGGAACATTAGGCGAGACCATGGCCATTCGGTGACTCGCCTAGTGGTTTAGGAGATCCTCAGGCCATCTTTTCTTCGTTCTTTCAGCTGCCTTGTTCCTTTTTGCCCAATAGTGTCCATGCTTTGTCTCTAAATCCAAATACCTGAAACTCAAGGATTTTCATCAGTTATTGAGACAAAATATGCATTCGAGGACACTAAATTTATCAAAATAAGCCCTAAAAGAGTCCAAATTGTGTACTCATCAGTCCCCTAGCCTACATACAACCCGTTAAAGTCTTATTTGATTCTATTCAAGCATGCTTAATAAGTGGAGATGTACATAATGGGCAAGCCTATGGTTCTTTATGCATACATGTGAATTTTATTTGTGAGTGTGAGAGTTGTTCTTGATATGAAATCCTTAATATATATTCAATCTTCTGAATTGAGTGTGCAGACTATTTCTTTCTGTGAGGGCACTTGTTTCATGATAGATAGGTGATTTTATTAGCTTTCTTTGAAGAGAGTAGGTGAGCAAGCTTAAATTTGATGAGTTCAAAATCCTTTCTTGAGGCTAGGAGGTTAGAAGTTTGTTGTTTATTTGGATGTCTTGCATAATGATTGAGAAGTGTACTTGATATTTTGAAATTGGTATATGGCCTAATTGTTTGTATTAACCAAAGTGATGACATTGCTAGTATGAATGTTTTTTAGATGAGCTTTAATGCTTGCTCGAGGACAAGCAAAAGTTTTAAGTGTGGGGTGTTGATGTGAGGCTAAAAATACATATTTTTAATGATTATTTGCCTCACCTTTATTATTTATGTTTGCCCTTTTTTAGCATAAATTTTATTGATTGTGCTAAATTGTTTATTTTATTTGTAGGATTAAATTGGTGGGAAAATGAAGAAATTTGAAGCTAAAACGAATTAAAGATGGAAGGTTGAAGAAAGAAATCAAGCAGACAGCTTAATGGATTAAATTGAATATTATATTAATATTTTAATATACAAGAATTGTAGCGCAAAGTGAAGAAACCATGTTGTTATTTCATTGCCACGTGGCAATCTCTAAAGCCACTGGCCAATTGATGCATGGCGCTAAAACAAATAATTTGAGGCAGTACTGTTCTACGCGGACAACTCACGCGACGGAAAAACAAAAATCCAATTCCTTTTGGTTTTAGATTCCTAATTTAATTTGGACTCAATTATTTTATTTAGGATTTTCTATATTTATAAATAGTTCATAAAAATAATTATTTGAGGAGGGCCAAGAACCAAGAAACAATACACAATATAAATTTTCTTCTAGCTTAGGAACTTTGGAAGAGCCGTCGTGGAGGTCGGAAAATTGTAGTTTATTCTTTCTTCTCCTTTATTATTTATTTATATTTGTGATTAATAAAAGATAGTTTAGCTATTGTTCTTAAACTTTTATGATTAACATAAGCATATTTATTTTAATAAATTTTGATTGTGTTTTTGAGATAATGAGTAGCTAAATTTCATCACTAGGATTGTGGAAACCATGAGCGATTAACAAAGTATGAATAATAACTAAGTAATTATTGAATAGTGTTGATGCATGCATTGGTAATTCTTTCGCTTAGAAGTCTTTTTAACGAGTGCACGCGTTAGAACTCGTCTTGTTGCTACTTGCCGGATCAAGGAGGTAGTTAATAAAAAAAGAATTATCAACAGAAATTTAGTGTGATACTATCTAATAGTCTAATGTCAATTGGTGTGAGGGTCAAAACTAAGTCATACATTGATGTGATGTCTAATGAGGTAAAGGTAAGAGTTAGTAAATTATACACACGTAACCGGACCAAGGTGCGGGGTGAAATTTCCTATTTGGTGGACCAAGCACTTAGGGATGCATATCTTACCACTTTGCATGTGATACACTAGGATATGATTACTATTATTAGGATTACCGTGTTATGAACTTATGGGGAACACATTTCTAGTTATTTCTAATAATCTGAATATAAATAAATACTTAGTTCAAAGCTATTTTTATTGTTTTTATTATTTTTTTAACTTAAATCCCTCCATTTTTATGTAACGACTATCGAGTTAAATATTTGCTATTGACAATATTCTTCCATATTCTCTGTGGGATCGACCTCGACTCATAGTTGGGTAAATATATTGCATACGACCGTTTATATTTCTTTTCAAGAAGTATATTTGGACGTTATCATTCCTAGTTATTTATAATAATCTGAATATAAATAAATACTTAGTTCAAAGCTATTTTTATTTTTTTTATTTTTTTTCAATTTAAATTCCCCCATTTTTATATAACGACTATCGAGTTAAATATTTGCTATTGACAATATTCTTCCATATTCTTTGTGGGATCGACCCCGACTCATAGTTGGGTAAATATATTGAATACGGCCGTTTATATTTCTTTTCAACAAGTATATTTGGACGTTATCAATATGTCCAAATTTTGGATTGTTACAGCAATTTTTGTCAAAGTTCGGATATATTTCAGACATAAATAGATTTACTCATAAATAATGCATACATTACTAATACCCACATAATTCTAATCAGCTATCAAAAAACCCCTAAATGTATGTAATATTAAATTACAATCATAAAAAAATAGCATTAGATTTTGGAACAAACTTATAAAAGGATAATTCTACTTAAATAAAAATCAATAAATACAAAAACTAAGAAAATATAATATAAAAGATATTTTATATAAATGAAAAATTAGAAAAGATATGGATAAAAGAAATATTGCACAAAATTAGGGAGGGATGATTATTTGTCAAAGTTGTGGAGAGAGTTTGGTTTGTAAAAAATGAAAGTGAGGGGTATATGTGCAAAATGAGGTAGAGAGAAACTGGTATAAAAAGGGCAAGAAGAGAAAAAAGGAAAGGGTTCTAGTCTTAAAATTAAAAGAGGGTTAAATTTTGTGAGTTGATGTACTTGTGACGTTGAGTGCTCTTCAAAAGTGAGAAACCGATCCAAGGTTATCTTGTCGGAGATCCTATTTACTTCACTACACTTGTTTTACCACTCATCGTAAGTCAATTTTATTAGGTATGAATTTCAAGAATTTGGGTTCCGTTTCTTGAATATCTTGTAAATTGCTTATATCATTTGGATCCATATGTTTATGTTTGTATTGGTACGAATTATCTCGGTGATGCACATAGTAATGAGTGTAGAGTAATGTTGTCAATTGTGTTCTAAATGGCTGGCCAATTAACTTATGCAGTTTATTTATTATTTTGATAAAAAAAAATAGAGTGACAAGTCATCATAAGTAACGAGTAGCTTCTTTATTACAACCAAATAATATTATAAAGGTTATGGGTGCGGCAGGAAATTCTTCTTGAATATGTGGAGATCACTTTACAGTTTTTCAATCTCAACTTTACCAAATCAGAGGATCTCATCTGAATGCTTTGTTCAGCACACTGAATTTGTATCTTTGCAGATCCTAGTTGTGAGATATGCATTGAAAAATATATAATGACTTTTTTTCTTTCTTTTTTAATACATAATGACTTGAAATTCTAATATGGAAATTATCATTTGGTAATTAATTGACTTCTTAATGTTTTATTTCCATAGTAAGATAATTACAACTTACTCAAGATCAAAATTAGTCTTCACTATACTGGACAGCTCGAAATTAATGAAGACTTGCTACTTAGCTACTGACCAACCAAACTAATTTACATAGAATGAAAATTTAAAGACTGCAGCCTCCTATCTAATCCATGTATCATAGTACCTCTAACAAAAAAAATTCTTGAATGATCAGTCCGACTATCTTCAGAGGGAAAGGTTTCCCTCCGATTACAAAAGCTCCTTAAAATCATGGAGCAAGTACATGTATACATCTTGTAATTCCCCATGAGGGTGGGGAATAAGATTCTTTCTCCTAGACACTTCTTTGTTAAGCAATAAATAACTCATGATTCATGACTATTATCTTGAACAGACCCAAAATAATTCTATTTATCTTTACTGTTCCCATCAACATACACTTGCTCAATGGAACATGTGGTATCGACCACCTTAGGATTATGTTCATTACATTTTTCAATGCTAACTTTTTCACGAGTACTTACAAGAGAGTCAAAACAACTAGAAGAAGAAGTAGGAATGTTAAAGTTGCCACAACAAATAACCTCACTCAGAATATCTTGTTTTTCCCTCTCTACCTCATGAACATCCCTCTCATATTGGTCTTACATACGCAATTACATTGTTGAGCTTTTTTTCATGACTCTTATTTTGGACAAACCCAAAATAATTCTCTTTATGATGGTTTTTTAATGTACACTTTTTCATGAGTACTTATAAGAGAGTCAAAACAACTAGAATAAGAAGTAGGAATGTTAGAGATAGAATAAGAAATGACCTCGCTTAAACTATCTTGTTTTTCTCTCTCTACCTCACGACCATCTCTCTCCTTTTTGCTCTCATGGTCTCTCTTTTCTTTTCTCTAGATCTCACTTTTGTCTCACTTGACATCTCATTATCTTCACACCACACGTCCTCTCATTTTTCCTCTCTTGAGTTATCAAAATGCACTCCTTTATTCCTTTCATTATTTTCTCTCTCAAAATTTTCAATTGCTTCTTTCACATGTTTTTGATCTTTATAAACTTGGCTGGATTTAAAGGTGCAAATATATTTTTTTTGTTATCTCAAGAGAAACTTTATTCTTTATCTTATGTTTTTTAGAAAAGTAACAATTCTATTTGAAAAACTTATCTACCCCAGGAAAAAGGTGCTAAATTGGAAACTTTACAATCATCGAAAAGTTGCTTAAACCCCTACCCAAAAACCTATACAATTACATATTTCCAATTTAATATACTAACTCTCCTACTTCCCCCCATATATTCTATTTACACAAAAAAAGAACAAGCTAAGACAATTCATCCTAATTTTCTCGATAGAACTGTTAGTGCCTTCAAAATGTCTATCATTCCTTTCCTTCCATACTGTCCACCAAATGCAAGCAGGAATGATCTTCCACCAGTCCTCCTCCCAGCCTCTATTCCCAATACTCCACCAATTATTCAGTAATGCCAAAGTAGAACTAGGTATTACCCAAGTTATTCCCAAACTACAAAAGAACATGTGTCGTAGGTTTATAGTTGTCCTGTATTGTAGGAATAAGTGTTCATTGTTTTCACCCTCTTGTTAAAGACATCTTAAACAAATATGAAGAACTCTTTTTTGTAGCTTTCTTGAGTTAGGTAAACCTTCTTAATCACCAAGACAAAGAATGATACATTCATAGGGATATTCACTTTTCAGACTTGTTTAAAAGGTCAATTCTCCTTTACAGGACATCTTTGATTTAACTACCAGTACACTGATTTTACTAAGAAGGCCCCATAATTGTTAAGTTTCCACTTGAGCCTGTCAAAAGAATTTGTGCATCCACCAAGAGTTCCCAATATCTGAAGCATTGTGACGAAACTCTCTACTTCTCAATCATTGCGAGCTCTTCTAAGGATTAGATTCCACCTTTGTTGACTCCACATTTGGTTGATCATGTCATGTTTTTGTAGACTTATAGAATAAAGAATTGGAAACATAGACTTCAAATTACTTTGTCCAATCTAGTGATCAGTCAAAAAATAAATTTTCCTTCCATCTCCCACAATAATCTCCACATTTTTCCAAAATTCTTGCCATTGGTTTCTGATAGTTCTCCACACACTTCTACCGTAGGGACTATTAACTTCATTTGTGGTCCACTAGTTTAGCATTCCATATTTATGGGATATGAAGTTCTTCCAAAGTGCAGTAACCTCATTATTGAACCTCCACTGCCATATTTGTAGCAAACTTCTATTATGTAGGCTCAAGTTCTTTATGCTCAAACCATCATGTTTCTTGCTCAAGGTTATAGCTTTCCATTTAACCAGATTACTATTTTTCTTCTCTTTGTTCCCTTGCCAAAGAAAATCTCTTCTCAGTCTATCAATTATTTTTTTACTCCTTGGGTAATGGAAATATAGACATTATGTACATAGGAAGAGCATCTAAAACTGAATTTATGAGAGTTAGTCTCCTACCCGGGAAAAAATATTGAGACTTCCACCTTGACAATTTTTTATCACACCTTTCTATAACATCATTCCAAATTTCTACACCCCAAATAAGTTGTAGGACAAGCTCCCACCTGACAACAAAGGTTACCAGCCAAGTCATTGACCGAATAAAGAAAGTTGTTTTTCTAGTTAAAATGTAAACCTGACATGCTTCAAAAATAGTTAGGATGGCTCTGAGATGTTTGATTTGTACCACATCAGCTTCACAAAATACTAGAAAGTCATCAGCATACAAAAGATGAGATATTTCCATTCCTTCCATGGTATTTGATTGACATCCAAAGACTTTGATCCAACCATATAATTGTGAGATCTTAATCATATGATTAACTCCTTTCGTAACTATCAAAGAATAGAAAGGTGACAAAGGATCACCTTGTCTAAGCTCCCTTAGAGATTAAAAAAAAACCTTCAGTCCCACTGTTTATCAATACTTAGAATTCGATGTTAGAAATGCAGAATTTTATCTAGTTTATCCATTTTTTACCAAAACTCGTGTCTTGAAGGATTTTCAGCATGATGAGTCCGAGATTTTGACTCATTTAGGGATTTATTTATATAGGTTGAGTGTCCTCAAAGGCTTAATTTATGCTATAAACTGATGATAAATCCTTGATTTTCAGGTACATGGATTGAGGAACAAAGCAAGGATATTAACATGCAAAAAGGAACAATACAAACTGAAGAAATGAAAAAAGGCAAGCCTGGTGATCGCCAAAGGCATTTGGCGAATCACAGAGTGGCAATCTGACCGCCTAAAGTTCCAGTATGCCAAGCCCTGAAGGAAATAACCAAGTTGGCTATGAAAAGGAGCAGTCGGCAGATCGTCGAGTAGTTACGTGAAGCCAACGTAGATCGCCCAAAATTACAGGCATTGAGGATGCTGAATGCCAAGGTAAAAAGGCAATGGAAGAGGTCAAAGGGCGGCTCGCCGAGTGGTTCAGCGAGCCCGACTTACTTCGCAAAAAGGACTTTTGTAACGACTAGGGGGTGCTCTCGGATCGTTACCGGCGTATTCGACCTCGAAGAAGTCTTATACAAGCCCTTAGCATTCATCATAGCATGTATCATAGAATAAAATCCCGAAAGATTTAAAACTTTTACTTTGGAAGTTCAACTTCACTTCATATATGAGAAATAGAATCTAACTTCGTCATAATGTACCATCTAGACATAGAAGTATCGAAAATGGGACTTAGCCCTTACATCAATAAGAAGTCTTGAAATAGGAAAGTACAACAATGTCTTCCAACATAAGCAAAGAACTAAACATAGAAGCTAGATCATAGGGTCTTGTCCTCGGACTTGAGGACTCACCAA
>JAJOOR010004307.1:0-56876 GCA_036250505.1 Solanum acaule
CAACAAAAGGCGCGTTACAAGTGCTAATAGATGCTTGTCCATGGGGAAGAAACAAGCATAAGATCATCGAATCAGGAGCCATATTCGAGCTCATAGAGTACTTATTTTATCCTAAGAGTACTTATATGTAATCTAGCAATACATTATGTGGGCGAAATGGGGTAGGGAGTTGGGCTTTAGGGGTGGGGTTGGGTGGATGGTAAAGGGTGGGGACTGGGAATATAGGGTGGGTTGGGAGGAGAATGATCTTGAAATGCCTTTTATAAAACTTGTTTTTCCTTCTTTCGTTAGAGAACTTATTTTCCTCATATTTAAGGGGTTTGTTTTCCTAGAATAAATATTTTCCAAAATATTTAACCAATCAAATATGAGAAAATTGAAAAACATTTTTCAAAAAATGTTTTTCAATTTTCCTATGTTTGGCTGGTTAATATGTTTGGGAAACATTTTTTCTCTAGGAAAGCAAGTTCCTTAAAATGAGAAAAATGACTTCCTACTGGAAGTAGCCAAGGGAAAGTAGGTTTGATAAATGGCATTCCAAGTTTATTGTCTCCTCTCCATCCACCCAATACCTCCAACCCCCACCCGTGAACCTCCACTTTCTATTACAGCCCGTGTCACAATATTTTCCAGAAATTTTTCTACTTACTTATCAGACACTAGAACACAAGTATGAAACACACTTACTTTCCAAAAAAATATTTTCTAAGAAATCATTTCCGTGGAAAACATTCTCCTTCTACGGTTTCTCTAAACACTAAAAAAAATTTCCCTTCGATTAAAAAATATCTATTTTAGAGGTGAGTTTGAGATCTACTTAATTTATCACTACGCCCTCCCATACATAATGTGATATTTTAGATTTTGAATTAAGAAAACCATTTAATAACGTACGTTAATTAAGAGGGTTATTTAACTAAATTACCTAATTTACTCATAGGAAAATTCCAAGAAGTATTCAACAAAAATGAAAAAAATTGTTCAGATCATTTATTAAACAAAAGTATATTTGAAAACAAAAATTAAGTTAATTCCTTATATAACTTATATATACAAGTGCAATACTTAAAATACTATAAGCAAGTGAGCTAGTATTATTTAACAAATTTCATGTACCAAAACTTGAGAGGAACTACTTGTTTATATAATATTTTATTTATTCAAAGAATTTATTTTATGTTGCATCATATACATATGAACTCCATTCAATTGAAGTATATAAAATTGACTTCTGATTTTATTTATCTAAAATATTACCTTAGATAAGCATGCAATGCTTTGTCATCATATTTTAGTCTCCTAAAAGACAAGAATGAAAAGGTAATTAAGCTAACGTTTGACTATAAAGTTTATAAAAACTTTTTTAAAAAAGTATTTAAAGTTGTATTAAAAATAGTTCTTGAAAATTGAAATTATGTTTAAACATGTATTTTATTTTTAAAAAAAATTGATATTTCATGAGTAGAAGAAAATTTTCACCCCAAAAGTTATTCAAACCAATTTTTGAAAACTTGAATTAATATTTTTCAAAAACTTATCAAATTTCATGTGCAAATGACATTTTCATTTTTAAAAATTAAAAAAATAATAACCAAAATCTATAATTAAACAGAAGTTAAATAAGTTTTTTTTTTCAATATACATACACTACTAAAAAAAAGTGTAAAAACACAGGGATGAACTGCGTAGATCTTTTGATAAATATTTTTCTAATAAAAAATCGATGGACTTTAAATTAAAATCAACATAATATCCATCGATTATTTTTTTCGCATAACTATAAGAAAGGTTTTATCAAAAGGGGAATTGTGATCTCAGCTAAAAGCTTTTTCGAAAGAAAAAAAATAAACCTACGTAACAAAAAGATAATACCGTGCTATGAAAGGTGATACCATGAGCTTCAAGAGTAGAACATTTTTATTTTAATTAGAAGATGTATGAGTCAGTTCATGTAACGACATGTTCCCGTCATTATAGAAAAGCCACGGGGGGAAATTTTGGGTCGGAAAACTTTTTCGTAGTAACTTGAGATTTTCCAACATAGTCAAGATTTGGACAAAATCGGAGTCCTTAAAGTCTAGGGAAATATGGTAGATATTGGGTGATCTAATTATGATTTTGATTACATGAATGAATAGCTAAGACGTTAAGGAACCCGTACGACTTTACGGACGGGCGAGTAGAACTCCTGAAATTGATCTTAGCGTGAACGGGTAGTTTCTGAGTGTCGTTGGCTGAAGGTGTGTTGTGAAATGGGGTCTTGAAATTATTAATTTTTCTCACTATTTCCGTGCAAGCCACTGAGGCGGAGTTTTTGCCTCCAGGGCGGGGCCGCTGTAGCGGGGTGAGTACCGCTGTGGCAAGACAGTCGCGACTTAAAGTAGGAAATAAACCCCAAAAACGTTTTATTCTGCAATTTTTGAACTTGCGAGCTAAGGAACGAACCCAGGGATTTTCTTGACAATTTTCCACCATTCTTGAGGCTAAAGGTAAGATTTCACTCCCCGAAGCCGTTTTTTCAATCCGTAGAACTTAATCTAATGGGTAACTATCGATGAGGAAGGATTTTGATCTGGAAATTATGGTGGAAAAAGCCCTAATCTGGGTATGAGTATCATGGATATGGTTTAGGGTTGATAGAATTGTTAGTAATTCGGGTAATTAGTTAGTGTGTATTGATTCCCATGTCACATTGATCGTTTGTAGACCAAGAACAAGCGGAACGAATCCGAAAAGGGAAGAATCAAGTTTCTTAGGGGATTCAAGCTTTGTTTGAGGTAGGTGATGGTTGTGGTTTCATGATTGTGTGATATATGTTTGTTCTTGCTTCATTATAATATGTGTATGTATGCGAATGTTGCACTATTGATCACACTAATTGTAAATGAGGATAGATGAATGATGAATGCCATGAATCATGACTTGATTGTATGATTTTGAGAATGTACTTTGTGATTGTGATTGTGGCTTGTTGAATGGATCGGGTGTAGCATTTCGACACACTAACTTGGATCGGTTGCCACGCTCCGGCATAAATATGGAATCGGTTGCCACATCCGGCATAAACATTGGATCAGATACCACGTACTGGTATGCTAATAGTTTGGGTTCCATAAGAAGAACATTGACTTGACATAACTGTATATCTTAAGAATTGTGAAATTGTACGTTGTTCGTAAATGATATTGATATTGTATATGTTCGATGTATGCATGTTATTATTATGTTGTAATGGCTTATGTATGTTGCACTAACTGGGATAGCAGCGTGATCCTACCAGTACATGGCTTTGGAGCAAAGTGGTATGTTTATGGCTGCTTATGAGGCCAAGTTTTATGCCTTGTCTAGATATGCTACTCAATTGGTGACTATTGAGGAAGAGAGGATCTGTTTATTTATCAAGGGACTAAATTTTGAGTTGCAGGTATTATCTATTCATATGACCTCTGCAGGGAGAAGCTTTAATGAGGTAACAAACTTTGTTAAGAAAGTAGAGGGGGTGAGGCGAGATAGTCAAGCTAACGCATTGGCAAAAAGGGCCAAGAACTCGGGTAACTTTCAAGGTTTTTACTCCAAGGGGTCCGGAAGGCCAACGCTTGCAGCCAAGCCAATTTAGTTTGCTATGCCCACCTCTACAGGTAATTACTCGGAAACTCCACCTCATATTTTGATTCAGGATACCCAGGGAGTCGCACCTTCAGCGGGCAGCAGGCCATCCTTTGGTTGTATTTGTTATAATTGGGGAGAACCTGGTCATATGAGGAGAAATTGTCCCTACCCATGCATATTAGATTCCGCGCAGCAGCAGTCTAGAGCAGTGGTACCTTCGGGAAATGGTAATAATGGTCGAGGGCGTCCACAAAGTGGGAGAGGAGGAAATTTGCGAGGCCGCGGAGGTATGGGAAATGGTAACGCAAGCAGAGGTGCAGTGTAGCCAGGCAGGAAAGTCGCCCGTCAAGATGATAGGACTCAGTGTTATGCCTTTCCGGGCAAAAGTGAGGCAGAGGCGTCTGACGCAGTGATCACATGTACTATTCTTGTCTGTGACTAGATGGCTAATGTGTTATTTGATTCGAGTTCCACTTATTCTTATGTATTCGTACGATTTGCCTCAGAATTTTTTATGATTTATGATACACTTGATGCCCCCATCTATGTTTATACCCAGTTGGAAAGTCTGTCATAGTCACCCATGTCTATCGTGCTTGTCCTATTTTGTTTATGGGTTTTCAGACTTGGGTTGATTTGGTGATTTTGGACATGACTGACTTTGACATAATCTTAGGCATGACTTGGTTCTCCCCCTATTATGTTGTGCTTAATTGTAATGCTAAGTCTGTGACTCTAGAAATTCCAGGAAGGGAAAAATTAGAGTGGGGAGGGGTATACAAGCCTAAGAAAGCTAAGATCATATCCTTCATTCGGGCTAGTAAACAGTTAGGGCAGGGTTGTTTGACTTATTTGGCTCATATTAGGGATGTTAAGGTTGAGACTCCATCTATGGAGTCTATCCCTATGGTGTCGAAATTTAGAGAAGCGTTTCCTAGTGATATGTTTGGTAAGCCTCATGATAGAGATATAGATTGTTGCACTAATTTGGAACCTAGTACCCGCCCTATTTCTATCCCTACATATCGCATGGCTCCGACAGAATTAAGAGAGCTTAAGGCCCAGATCCAAAAACTTCTTGATAAAGGATTTATTCGTCCTAGTGCCTCCCCGTGGGGTGCTCCTGTCTTTTTTGTTAAGAAAAATGATAGTAGTATGAGGATGTGTATAGATTACCGGCAATTGAATAGGGTCACCATTCGAAAGAAGTACCCATTGCTTAGAATAGATGATATTTTTGACCAATTGCAAGGTGCATCAGCTTTCTCTAAGATTGATCTAAGGTCTAGCTACCATCAGTTGGAAATTAGGTGTGAGGATGTGCCCAAAATGGCGTTTAGAACCCGCAATGGGCACTATGAGTTTCTAGTTATGTCATTTGGTTTGACTAATACGCCTACAGCTTTCATGAGTTTGATGAACGGGGTGTTCAAACCCTTCCTTGATTCGTTTGTTATAGTCTTCATTGACGATATTTTGGTTTATTCGAAAAGTGAGGAGAAGCATGTCAACCATCTTTGTATTGTTTTGGGTGTTCTTGGGAAACAAAGGTTGTATGCTAAATTTTCTTAAGTGTGAATTTTGGTTGACTTCGGTTGCATTTTAAAGGCATGTAGTTTCAAAAGAATGAGTAATGGTAGATCCCCAAAAGATTGAGGCGGTTAAGAATTGGGTTCGGCCTAGCTTTGTGACAAAAGTTAGGAGTTTTATGGGGCTCGCTAGCTACTATCGTCGATTTGTGAAGAACTTTGCTTCTATTGCCACTCACTTGACAAATTTGACCAAAAAGGAGATACCATATGAATGGACTAAAAAATGTGAGGAGAACTTCCAAAAGCTCAAGACTCTCTTGACCACCACGGTATTCTAGCATTACCGATTGAAGATAAAGATTTTATTGTTTATTGTGATGCTTCTCATTCTGGTTTGGGTGCTGTGTTGATGAAAAATAAGAATGTTATAGCTTACGCATCACGTCAATTAAAGGGCATGAAGAAGGATATAGCAAAGTTTGTGGCTAAGTGTCAAAATTGCCAACAAGTGAAGTATGAACACCAAAGGCCTGCAGGTTTACTTCAGAGAATGCCAATTCCGGAATGGAAGTGGGAAAGGATAGACATGGATTTTGTGGTTGGTCTTCCCAAGACTTTGGGGAAGTTTGATTCTATTTTAGTGGTTGACAGATTGACTAAGTCAGCCCATTTATTCTGATAAGAATAGATTATAATGTTAATCAATTGGCTAATGAGGTTGTATGGGGTGCCCCTCTCTATCATCTTAGACTGTGGTACCCAATTCACATCCACATGTTTTGGAGGAAATTGCACGATGAATTGGGCACACAACTCACTTTTAGTAGAGTCTTCCATCTCCAAACGGACGGAGAGTCAGAGAGGACTATTCAAGTGTTAGAAGACATGTTAAGGGAATGTGTGATTGATTTTGGAGGGCATTGGGATAAATTTTTACCTTTGTGTGAGTTTTCTTATAATAATAGTTATCACTCCAGCATTGATATAGCACCATTTGAGGCACTTTATGGGAGGGGATATAGATCTCTCATATGATGGTTTGAGGCTGGAGATGTGAAACCTTTGGGGGTTGATTTGGTAAAGAATGCTCAAGATAAGGTGAGAAGTATTCAAGCTAAGCTTTTAGCATCCCAGAGTAGGTAGATGAAGTATGCAGACCATAAGGTAAGAGACATGACATTTCAGACGGGTGAGAATGTTCTTCTTAAGGTATCACCAATGAAAAGAGTGATAATATTTGGCAAGAAGGGCAAGCTAAGTCCGCGATAGATTGGTCCATTTGAGGTTCTTGAATGTGTAGGGTCAGTGGCTTATAGATTACTTTACCTCCTAATCTATCTGGAGTTCATTCGGTATTTCAGGTATCCATGTTGAAGAAATATAATGGTGATGGGGATTACATCATAAAATGGGACTCAATTGTGTTAGACAAAGACCTCCAATATGAGGAGGAACCAATTGCAATTCTTGATCATGATGTGCGTAAACTGAGGACCAAGGAGATTAAGTCCGTGAAAGTTCAATGGAAGCATCGTCCAGTTGAGGAAGCTACATGGGAGATCGAGAAGGACATGCGAGACAAGTATCCACAATTGTTCGTTGATTCAGGTACTACTTCATTCTTTCTTTAGCCTGTTCTTCCTAAGTTGTCAATCGGGGATGAGTGATGGGTAAATTGGTATCTATTGTAACGACATGTTCCCGTCGTTATACAAAAGGCAACGAAGAAAATTTTTGGGCCAAAAATTTTGTTCATAGTGTCTTGAGATTTCCCAACCTAGTCCAGATTTGGACAAAATCGGAGTCATTAAAGTCTAGGGAAATTTGGTAGTAATTGGGTGATCTAATTATGATTTTGATTACATGAATTAATAGCTAAGACGTTAAGGAACCCATACGACTTTACGAAATTGAATTCGGGCGAGTAGAACTCCCGGAATTGATCTTAGCGTGAACGGGTAGTTTCTGAGTGTCGTTGGTTGAAGGTGTGTTGTGAAATGGGGTCTCGAAATTATTATTTTTCTCACTATTTCCGTGCAAGCCGCTGAGGCGGGATTTCTGCCGCCAGGATAGGGCCGCTGTAGCAGGGTGAGTACCGTTATGGCGGGACAGGATCGACTTAAAGTCGAAAATAAACCCCAAAAACGTTTTATTCTGTAATTTTCGAACTTGAGAGCTAAGGAACGAACCCAGGGATTTTCTTGACATTTTTCCACCATTCTTGAGGCTAAAGGTAAGACTTTCACTCTTCAAATTCATTTTTCAATCCGTAGAATGTAATCTAATGGGTAATTATTGATGGGGAAGGGTTTTGATTTGGAAATTATGGTGGAAAAAGCCCTAATCTGGGTATGAGTATTATGGATATGATCTAGGGTTTATAGAATTGTTAGTAATTCGGGTAATTAGTTATTGTGTATTGATTCTCATGTTACATTGATCATTTGTAGACTAAGAACAAGCGGAACAAATCTAGAAAGGGAAGAATCAAGTTTCTTAGGGGATTCAAGCTTTGTTTGAGGTAGGTGATGGTTGTGATTTCATGATTATGTGAGATATGTTTGTTCTTGCTTCATTATAATACGTGTATGTATGCAAATGTTGCACAATTGATCACACTAATTATAAATGAGGATAGATAAATGATAAATGTCATGAATCGTGACTTGATTGTATGATTTTGATAATGTACTTTGTGATTGTGATTGTGATTGTGGCTTGTTGAATTGATTAGGTGTTGCGTTCTGACACACTAACTTGGATCGGTTGCCATGTTTCAGCATAAATATAGGATTGGTTGCCATATTCCGGCATAAACATTGGATTGGATACCACGTATCGGTATGCTAACAGTTTGGGTTTGGGTTCCATGAAAGGATCATTGACTTGACATAACTATATATCTTGAGACTTGTGAAATCATACGTTGTTCGTAAATGTTATTGATATTGTATATGTTCGGTGTATGCATGTTATTATTATATTGTAATGGCTTATGTATGTTGCACTTATTGGGATAGTTGTGTGATCCTACCAGTATACTGTAGTTGTGTACTAATACTGCACTTACTCTCTCTTTGTTGAGTACAGGGCATCTTCAGGCGGCTATTGACAAACCTCGCTTAGAAGATCAGTGATTGTTCGAATTCAAGGGTGAGTCAGTTCTTCCGGGGTGCCTTGAGTTCTCTTTCTGTTTATGTCCACATTCCGGACTTAGACTAGTTCTATAGTTAGTCTTATGTATAGTTTGGGGTTGTACCTTTCTTGTTTAGACTTATGGATCTTGTTAGAGTTTTGGTGCATTGACTTTCAGGTTTTAGATGTTCTTTCCGCATTTGTTTAGTTGTTAGACTTTTGTTGGAGTTTATGGGAACTCCTTATTTCTTTCCTTAGCATTTTAACTTGCTTCTGTAACCTTAAATGTCTTAGTATTTTGATTAAGTTGGTTAGCTAATTAGTATAAATGGTTCTCCCACAGAAGGGTTAGTGTGTGTGTCAATCACGACGGTCTGGGTCGTGACAGTTCAGTATTACTATAAAAAAAAATTAGACTTGTTTGTTTGAATGAATGAAGAGGATACAAAAGAAAATTGTATAAACTCTCAAATTTATTTATGTTTTGATAATTGTGGTGGCCGAGTCAAATTGGGCACACCTCGACTAGTTTCACGAGATACATGTCACCTCCCACCAGCAACAAGTATAAGGTAACTTTGTCCACCAAGGCTAAAGCAGATGAGAAGAAGTCACCAAGTTTTTATGTGCTGGAAATTGAACCTGAGACCTCGTGGTGCTCAACTCAAGTCTTAAATTTTTTTATAAAAAACATTTCCTGTAACATCTCGCAAATTGAATATCTAGGAAAAAGTTAAGAAATTGGAAATAATCGTTTTTGGAAAGTATATAAAAATCTGAAAAATTGTGAAGTATGTTAAGATGAGTTTTTGGTCAACTTCAAATGACCATAACTTCTAGCTCAAGATGTGTTAGCTATTTTTCCAGGTATCGTAGGAAATATCTTGGAATAATCTTTCCAACGTCGTCGAGTTAGCGCGATTCCGAGTTCATATGAGTAAGATATGCCCTTTAGAAGTTGGGTTGTTTGGATAAGGAAAGTCCAATCCGGATTTTGGAAGGGTAGTTTGGTCTTTTCCTTACCCTATTATTTTAATTTCGTTTTTGGTAATTAACTAAGGGTCTAAACTGAAATTGGTTAGTTTACGCTTTTGAAATTAGAGTTAGGGTGTTTTTGAAGAAAGGAGAGAAGAGGAGAAAAGAGCCAAAGATCACCGTTCGTAAGGTTTTTGCTTGTGGATTTCGTCAAGAGGTGATACCTACGAGGCATGTGAGATCACATACCGTTGGGTTAGTTCACCCACGCGCTAATCATGATTCAATTCAGCAAAGTATGTTAGATTTGAAAGTAAATCCTTTGAGTTCTTGATGAAATTCGTTTGAATTCTTATGGGTTGTGTTGTTGGAGTTTTCTAGAGATTTGATTCATGTTTTCGGGTGTAATTTCGAGTTGAATCTAATATATATTGAGGGTATGAATGATTCTAAGTGTTTGGGGAAAGAACCAAGTGAAATTAGAGGGTTTAGAGATGAAAAACGGAGAAGAAAAGTTGAGGAACACCTGGGGAGGGTCTTGGGGCGTCGCGCCTCTCAGAGCCCCAAATAGGGATCTCTGAACCTTGACCTCTAGGGCACCGCTCCAGCCAGAGCGCCCCAAGTCAGTTTCAGAACTTCAAGGGCTGGCACCCCGCGCCTCTCAGAGCGTCAAGGACGCCAGTTCTTCCCATTTCCTTCCCAACTTTTCGTACTAGTTCCTTAGCAATGTACCTATGTTTTCCAGTTGATTCCAACACTCTTAGGTACATCTAAACATCATGAAATCATCCATAAACATGAGATCATGAACCTTGAATCCATAATTCAATTCAAGAGAAGTTAAGAGTCAAGTCTAGAAGTTAAGAAGCAAGTCAAGAGAAGTTTATAAATTTTTCTAAAGTCTTTCGCAAACGTTTTAACTTTGTTTTAAGACTTAAGTTTCAAGTTAAGTAAAGAGTAAAGAGTTGAGTTCATTTCTCCAAAAGCTATAAGGGAACTAAGTATTTCCAAGAGTTTAAAATGTTTTCACATTTGAACAAGAAAGGGAAACACCGATTTCCAAGAGAGCTTTTAAGCTAAAGTTTTGAGTAATTATCTCAAACAAAAGAATGGAGTTTTGATTTAAAACATATGAGCTAAGTATATTTTGGGAGTAGTATTGAGCACCGATATGGGGATGCGAATTCATATTAACTCAAGTCTTCATAAACTATATAGCCATCATGGGTAGTAAGGGATCATACTTTTTAGATGACTCCTTAAGATGCTTTTAGCATAGACTAGTGGATCCACTTAGTTAGGCGTCCTATATGACGGCAAAGTATAGGACAGTTTTGGCAGCGTGGACAAGACGATGTATCACCACTTAGGCTCATAGTGGTGGTTGTCGGTTTGAGAAACTCCCACAGAAGCTATATTACTTTATTTTATGAGTAAAGTTGAGTTGTTATTGCATTTTCTTTAACGAACTAAGTTGCTTTTACTGTTTTATAAAGCTTTTCATATATTGCATGTGTTTCATTGCTTTGTTATGAGTTAAGTTATTCATCAGTTGAGAAGAGCCAAGGTAAGTGTTTCTTTCAGAATCTTTTCAAGCCTATGTTATGTTTAGCATTCCAACTCGCATACTCGTACATTCAATGTACTGATGCCAGTTGGCCTGCATCGTTTTATGATGCAGACACAAGTAACCAGGATCAGTATCCAGCGCCTCGTTGATCAGGTTCAGCATTCAGAGTCAGTTGGTGAGCCTCATTGCTTTCTGGAGGGCTCATTTTTATCATTTGCTTTCTAGTTTTCAGTTGTTAGGATAATCGGGGGTCCTGTCCCAACATCCCTCTTTGTTCTAGAGGCTTCATAGACAGCAGTTAGTTCAGTTGTCTTTACATTATCATTTCAAAAGTTAAGACTTGAGTTGTCATTTTGGCCAAGTTGAATGTTTGACTTTTTAAGCATTCTCAGTATTTTATTATTCAAGTGAGTACAGTGCTATTGATCATTATAAATATGCATAGAGTATTCCGCTGAGTAGGTAAGCCAGGCCAAGGGTTCGCTTGGGGCCAGTAATGGTTCTCGAGTGTCAATCACGTCCGGGGTGTACGCTCGGGGCGTGACAATGTCCTCCAAAAGAATTCCCCAATTCTTATGTTTGGAGTAATTCTCCATGTATATAAGTTTATCTCTTGACTAGATATCCAACAACATATCAGTATAATCCCAAAATAAGGATTGGAGAAGGTAAGACGTCTAAAGACCTTATGCCTATCTTCATAAAAGATTGTTTTTGATAGATCTTCGGATCAGTAAAGTCCTAAATGCTTTAATAATAATGTTTTATTATTTTCTTCTTTTAATGATACAATATGTATAAGTAATATACCAGCATCGTATCCCCATTCATTTTTCAAGAAAAGAAACATTTTTCTCCCTTTATTTTTCAAGAAAAGAAACATTAGAAAAGATCATATATATATATATATATAAAAATTTAAGAAGAATATTAATATCTAAAAAATGGTGGGTTAATTTGTTTTTGTCTCTCTTAATTTTATTTATTTCTTTATTTACTATGCCTATTTATATAGTTTACTGCTAGAAGTTGATATTGAAGAATATAATAATATAATCAAGTGAATTTGTTGGATTGTCAGTTGGATGAAGATATAGTGTTGAATTGAAAAATAAATATGTTTCTTACTTATTTTTCAGTGTTTGCTAAGTTAAAAAAAAATTATCTTAAGAGTATTTATATATAATCTAGCAACACATTATGTGGACGAACTGGGATAAGGAGTAGGTGGGATAGTTAACGGGTGGGGATTGAGAATATTGGGTAGGCTGGGAGGAGACAATAATCTTACAATATCGCTTATGAATCTTGTTTTTCCTACTTTCATTAGAGACGTTATTTTTCTCATATTTAAGGAGCTTATTTTCCTAGAAAGAATATTTTTCAAAATATTTTGACCAACAAACATGAAAAAAAATTGAAATTTCCTATGTTTGACTAGTCAATATGTTTGGGAAATATTTTTTCTCTCGGAAAAACAAGTTTCTAAAAAAATGAGGAAAATTGACTTCCCTAATAGAAGTAGCCAAAGGAAAACAAAATGAATAAGCGCTATTATAAGTTTATCGTATTCTTTCCACCCATCCAATCCCTCCAACCCCCCATCTCTTGACCATTCCACTCATCCCTGAACCTCCACTTCCTATCTCAGTTCGCGTCCATAGTATATTGGTAGATATATAACATACTTATAAATACTCTTAAGTTAATATTTTTTTAACTTACTTACCAAACACTAGAACATAAGTATGAAACACACTTATTTTTTAGGAAAATAATTTTACAAAAATAAAACATTTTCCTTCCACTAAACACTAAAAAAATTCCCTTAGATTAACAAAAAGTCTATTTTTGAAGAAAGCTTGAGATCTACTTAATTTATCACTACGCCCTCCCCTACATAATGTGATATTTTAGATTTTGAATTAAGAAAACCATTTAATAACGTATATTAATTAAGAGGGTTATTTAACTAAATTACCTAATTTACTCATAGGAAAATTCAAAGAAGTATTCAACGAAAAATTAAAAAATTGTTCAGATCATTTATTAGACAAAAGTATATTTGAAAACAAAATTAAGTTGATTCCTTTTTGGGTTTTTAAAATTATTTACTTTTATTAATTACTATTAAAGCCTTGAAGTGGTTGGAGTTTAATTTTTTTAAAAAAAAAAAAATATTGGTTAGAACTTTTGCTACTGAATTTCCGTCCTTAAAAATACTTACTTTTAATTAAATTTGAAAATTTTGAAAATTACTTACTATAGAAATTAGCTTTATCATATTTTTATTTAATTATGGCTAATTTTCACTTACCATCAACGGAGAAGGTACATAAGCTTGCGTTTAGTCATAGATTTTATAAAACTTCGAAAAGGGTTTCCAAAGTTGTATGGAAAAATAAGTTTTGAAACTTAAAGTTATGTTTATATTTGTGCAATAAAAAGATAATACCGTGCTATCAAAGATGGTACCATGAGCTTCAAGAGTAAAACATTTTTTATGTTAATTAGAAAATGTATGAATAGTTCAGTATTACTATAAAATATTTAGAAAATTTGTTTGTTTTAATGAATGAAGAGGCACATTTTAATTTTGTACAACCTCCCTTTTTTTTTATAATCGAAAAATCTTTAATTGATATACAATTTGAAACTAAGTGAATAATACACTTTATCGCTCCACAACAGCAATCAAACTTGTGACAAGCACCCAAGTAACATATCATGTGTCATGCTCTTACCACTAAACCAAAGCCTCAAAACAATATAAAAGGGAATTGTATAAACTCTTAATTTATTTATTTATAACCATGGTGTCCGAGCCAACTTTGACACACCTCAACTAATTCCATGAATACATGTCACCTCCCACCAGCAACAAGTATCAGGTAACTCCGTCCACCAAGGTAAAAGCAGATGGGACAAAGAGAAGTCGCCGAGTGTTCTTTTGTGCTGGAATTGAACCTGAGAACTCATGGTGCTCAACTCACGTCTTTAATATTTTCATATAAAAACAAGGTTCCCAAAACTGTTAGAACTAATAAGTATACATACAAACACCAACATGAAGAGCCTACAAAAACACATCAAACTTTATTGTGAAACATTCTTAGAAGTCCAAAAATCACTAGTAAATTCCTGGGATAACTCTATAAGGAACCTTTTCGCAATACAATTTCCAGTACTTGCCATACCTGCAAACCAACAAAATTTGGTTAAATTTTCACCCTTGGAATGAGTTTAATGTACCAAAAATCGCTGATAAAATGTACATATAATAGGTCCGTAACGATCTTCAGGGACAGATCAAGACGACCTTCCGGCTACTCTACTAGTTTTTTTTTTTTAAAACGGTGGTGTCCAGGCCAGCTTTCGTCCATCTCAGCTACTCTACCTGCTACATGTTAACTCCCACAACACATATACCGACTATTCTGCCTGTTAAGGCCTAGGCAAATGGGGTAAAAATCACCTAAGCTTTTGTCTTCTATTGGGATTTGAACCCCTATTCCCATGATTGTCAATCATTTCATTGACGTCTAGGTCACACCCTCAGGTGCTACCTCCAGTGATCTATTATGCCAAGGGGGTGGCGGGATGTGCCAGGATAATTATTTTGAGGATATAATAAGTTGATTTTGTCCACGAACAAAGGAATCGATAAGTTCTCAAGTCTTGTTAAAAACACAACCAGCAAGACAGATATGACCATTACTAATCAATTTGATCGAGTTTGTTAGTGAGAAGTGTAGAATCCAGGTAAAAATGAGGGTGTGTGCTTTCTTACTTTGCCTTGCATCGGTTGTCGTCCCTTTTAGCTCGATCGAGAAGGAGAATTATTAGAAAGATGACATAGAAGTAGGGGATGAACTGCAAGTACAAGAAAAAGTAAAGAAGGGGCAGGATATTAGATTTCAGCAATGTCAAGAACAAAATGCAAGAAAGACAGAATTGATAATGGAATTCTCTTTAATAAGGAAAGAAGAAAAATACAGAGTAATGATGTAAATGAACGCTTACGTGGTTGAAAAGAGCTGGTACACTCCAGAAAAATGCTGCTAATATTTCTGGAACATAGTGGAAATGGCGAGCTAAGCCCCACCTGCAAAATGGTTTAAACATATTATATAAAATGTATGATGTCTCAAGCCGCTATAAGCAAAATATTTTACGTGTATTATACATCAATATATGAATTTGTTTGGCGTTGGAAAAGAGGACGTATGAAAAGTAGAACAAATACTAAATGCTTTTCTTAGAAATATACAAGGTATTTATTCAGAATTCCTTGTTAAATGCAATCAAGTACAGCCTCTATAAGAATGAAACTGGTAATATAGGAGAATAACAATACAATTTCGTAGTTTTACAATCCAGTACACAACTTAGGAGTAAGCTAAATGACTGAGAACTAACTAGAATAGTTGATTGATTGCTGCATTAGAACATGCTCCGTAACTGTCCAGTAATGAAGAGAGAGTAATATGGATACCATAAGCATTGCTTCCTTTACTGTCTAGTCATGCTACAAGACTGATGATTAATGCTCAATGAAACAGGTGCTGTGCCTTGGAAGAAGATATGGAGAACAAATGTTCCATACAAAGTTGCATGTTTCACATGGTTAGTGACTAAGGACTATGGAGGCAAGTCAAGCTCAAGAGAACTTAACAGAAGAGGGGCATTGTACTATGTACAAGATGCTTTTTGTGTGGAGAAAGGTTGGAAACTATTACCATCTATTTTTGCATTGTCAAATGACTAATCAGCTATGGCATTTATTCCTAAACATAGTGGGACTTCAATGGAAGATGCCTAGCAATCACAATGATCTACTAAGTAGCTGGAATAAATCAGGCATGACTAAAAGCCAAACAACCATCCTTGCTTGCGTTTGGTGGACAATTGGGAGAGGAAGGAACTCAAGATGTTTTGAAGGCAAACCAAGTTCCATCCAAAAAGATCAAAATGACCTGTAGTTTGTTATTTTGCTTTTGGTGCAAAGAATAAGTGAATGATGATGAATCAGTTTTAGATCTTATAGAAGCCCTACAAGAATAGGATTAGAATACATTCTTAACTGCTGGATTTGACTACTGATGTATATACTTTTGCAGCACTTTCTTAGTTCTGAATTTGATACAATTATTACCTCCCCCCAAAAAAATCTTGTAGTGTCTAAATTGCAGAAGTAAAACGTCAGCAGGAGAACAAAGAAAGGAACTGACCATCCTGATGTCAGCAGAAGGCTGGTCTTTTTCTCACCAGAGGTAGTAGTGTATGCGGCAACTATCTGCATTGAGTGAAAGAACCAAGTTAAAAATCATCACATAAGGGTAAAAGAGTTCGAAAAATAAATTCACAAATGGTATCATTTGACCTTAGATGGAGTCTTTCCCCAGACGGTGCATTTTCCATTTGTTCTCCGAAACTCTTGCCTCTGCCTGTCACAATCATAATTGATATATATGCAGAGAAGACCAGCCACTAGTATATAAAGGGCAAGCTGAAATAACAGAAAGAACTTTCCTCGTTAGAAACCGAAAGCAATAAAATTGCATATGCTCTCCAAGTCATTTTACTACATGTGTTTTCCATAAGCAGGTTAATGCAATGCACCAATGATCAATTTCAGATAACACATTATCACTCAATGTTTTGTAGCCAAAAATTTGCCTTGCCATGTATTGGATATTTTTATGACAAAATGGCGAAGAAGAAACTATCAAACTGGTGCGTCGGGGCAAATCATTGCAATTCATAGAGAGATCACGTGAAAGACCATTGTCCCCAAGGGAAGACCCCTAATTGACAAAAGAAAATACGCAACCTTATTGGACAGTTCTAGAATGGGTTTTGTTTTTCTGTTATGCAGAACATTTATAATACACCAAATGAAACATGTGAAAACTAATGAAACAATCCATATGAACTATGAAGTACATCCACCATCCCAAGTTGTAAAATCTAGTGCAGGTCAAATAAGTTTGATGAACATTAGGAAAGTAATTGTACTCGTAATTCTCTCCTTTTCAGATACTTATGTCGCTATAAGCAAATGAATGTGTGTGCTCTACAAGCCATGTTAATACATATATCTTTTTATAGTGGATTGAAGTAACAGAAGTTTCAAAATATCACATGCTGAGATGGCGAATAAGAAACTATAACATTGGATAGTCAAACTTCTAACCGTAAAAAGTATGTTGCTACCAATAGGGACAGGTAAATTCTACATACACTGATCTAAAAATGTTCTAAGGTGTGTTGGGTAGGGGAAAAGGTTGCAATTCTCGGGGAGTCAAGTGAAACACCATCATCCCAAGGGTAGACCCTACTGGTAAAAGTGAACACTCAATACAGAACCTTTCTTTGTCATTTGACAATTCTAGAATGTGTTCTGTTTTTTCTTTACACGAATGTTTAAAATACCAGAAATGGAACATATCATTGGAAATATAAGATACAGCTCATCTTAAGTACTCTCACGAACCCAGATTGTATTTTCTAGTTTCTCTTAAGAAGGTTGACTCAATGTACTAATATCGAACAGCATCATTTTAAATAAAATTAAGAGTCTGAGTTTGCTGTATTTTTGGTGTAAACAGGATATGGTGGGGGAGGTAGTAAGTCTAGTGGACTTCATAGGACAATTGTAAAGTTCTCTTTGGGTTTTTGGTTATCAGGATGCCCTATGGGGTTGTAAATCCCACCTCATCAGTCAACTGATGAGTTTTTTTTGGTGTGAATACAAAGTTACCTTATCAAAAAAAAAAAAAAAATTTATACAAATTACCAACTCTTTGACTAAAAACTTATACCCCTTTCCTCTAATTTTATGACTTTTGAATGTAGTATTTTAATTTTTCCATATCTATAGTGGTAATCAAACAAAATATCAAAGGAATGATCAAAAGAGTAAGTAGTATTGTCGAACCAATCAAAAAAATAGTATGGTCGAGAAAAACCACATCAAAGTTATTTTTAAGAAGTTAAGTAAATGTGATCTTGAAATTGTGAAAGTCATTGAGAAATACTGTTAGACTGGTGGCAAATATCTGACAACTTCATAATGAAAAGAGTGTCAAATCAACTAGAAAAGAGGAAGCAATAAAGCCAATGTTGAAGAGAGTAATGGACACCCTGAAAACTGAAAATGTCAAAGAAAATGAAACAAAGGAGAAAAATTGCACATCCATGCAACAAAAGAAATGCTAGATTGGCGAGAAATGAACACGTTAGCCTTTGATGAATGGCTGAATGGTCTCATTTGCTCATATTATCTGTTGTGCTACAAATGGTTGTGCCACCAATGGGACTTCCGTCATACTTTAAAGGGACAAATGTCGATCGGAAGATATTCTAAGTACATTATTTCGCATCTCCAGGGCTTTTCTCAAGCTTGAAACTAATAAGCCACAACTTCTGACTCTATCAAAGAGTTTGGAAGATATCCATCTTCTATGCTCTATCATGGTTTGTACTTTATACCATATGCTCAACAGTCACCCTCATTTTCACTCTTCATTATTTCCTAAAGTTCATTCGATTTAAAAGTGTTTTTGAACTACTATTATCTGTCTACAAAAGTTACAAAGCCAAACTGTGAAGAGATTTCAGTTCAGCAGAAATATGATGCCTTTCATGAACCTTTCACCTTCAGCAACATTATTGAGTGAAATTTTGACAGCAAGCTACTACTTTCTTAGTATTACTGCAAAGAACCTTTCCCATAATTTGTCTTAAGCAACCTTTCGTGCTAGGCAATGGAATGATGGTAGTAGTGTAGTCGATCTGATCTCACAAGCTAGATGAATAGCACTATTTTTAACCACATTGTGGGCCGTGACTCGTGATTGAGTATTTCAGTGCATGAACTAGAGGTGAATATGGTTCACTAAGAACATTTCTTAAAATAAGTTGTTAAAGATGAAGACTAAGCACGTGATGTGCAGGAGATGTGTTTGCCATGGATTCAAAACCTGCCACAGACTAGCCTAGTAATTAAGTGGAGAAGGGAAGAGGGCCGAACTTATTATCCATTGAGTTTTGAACTGTACCCCACCAGCCCTCGGGGATTTCTTGGTTATCAAATAGAAGACGAAGACTAAGTAAAAACTTAGTACAAATCCCAAAATAGTAGTTGAGTATAAAAATAAACAGTAAGTAATGCATATTGGCAATAACTTTATATCTAATATGCATATAGCAAATTCTTCTTGAATGCAAAAATACCTGAAGCCCAAGATTCACAGGTTGTTTAACAAGGTACATTCCAGGAGATGTATATATGCTTGGAACCCACACCAAGCATCCCCAACATATATAAAAGCCAGCTGCCAAAACAAATTTGAAATCCAGAGAAGATTATATTTAGGCATCCATGGAAATAGAGAAACAAGAAATGTCAGCATTTGCAATCAGAGCACTAAGAAGGTACTTGCTATATCAATAAAGAAAACACAGTGTGCACAAACCTCTGTCATGTGCAATATCCATTGTGTTCCAGTACCCAGCTTCCCACCAAAAGAATTTTGTGACATACACCAACATCAATATCGTATTTACAAGCATGGAATCAGATACACGCCCATATTCTTCATGCTGAAAAGTAAGAATATGTTATACAAACTATCAACTTCAAACACCAAAATGAAGTTCATATAAATTAACTAGGTCTTTCTATTGACAATCAACTGAAATCCAGGTAAAGAATGTTAGGGTTCAAGGTGAAAGAATGAGTACAAAGTAAAGAGACCTAAGCTGTGATAGGGTCATGTCAAGTAAACATTATTACTCCCTCCTTTTCAATTTGTTTGGCATGCTTTCCTTTTTAATCCATTTCAAAAAGAATGACTCTTTCCTCTTTTAGCAACTCTTTAATTTCATCTTTCCACGTGGCATGTTCAAGACCCCAAAATTTTGACATATCTTTAATTTAAGACCAGAAGATTCAAGACGTTTACTTTCTTAAACTCCATGCCAAGTCAAAATTGGTCAAATAAATTGAAACAGAGGGAGTACTTCAAATAATGCTCCACTGTTTTTTCCATTAAATGGTATAAGAAAAAGTGTTTCTTGCTAATCCTGTTAAACATTTATTGACGGAAGCAAACGAATATTACATTATTTTCTTACTTGCATGACCTAAAAACTAAGCAACCGGCAAAGGATCACCAATAAATGGGCTTGTAAAATTCACCAACTCTGGAAACAATAGAACCGAGAAATATTGGGATAGTTTTAATTCTCACTATCAAGGACTTCGTTACATCATTTACCTGCTTTATGCAATAAGTGACAGCAAGAACTGCCCAAGACATCATACCAAATCTGCAGTTTGTGAAGACTTTAATATCAAAGTGTTTGCCGATACGAGGATAAAGCTCCATACCCTGAAAGAGTTCAGAAGGTTATAAATTATGACATCACTTTCAACTTCAGAGTTGATTCAAGTACTAGATATTTGACTTCCTTGACTTAATTTGTGGTATAACATCATCATGCTTATTTTTCCTATAAAGACACAAAATGAAATACTGAAGTTCACAGTTAAATTTTCAAAAGATGCTTACCCAATAGAAGTCAACTATTATGTTCCCTGATGAACCGGAATCAGTGGAAGATGGTGCAACATGACCCTTATAAATTATAAATGTCAGCACAAGGTGTCAGACAGGTATTATACAAAATAAAGAATAAGAGATAAAGAGGTATACTGAGGGTACTTAAAATACTTACTTTAATGTACAATAAAACACAGAAGACTAAACTCCCAAAAATAAGAGTAGACAAAATCTCGCCCAGATGGTCATAAACAATTGCAGGATTAAATATTCCAAACCTGAAAGACACAGGAAAAAAAAGCATAACTAGAGAGCATGAACTGATGAGGTTAATGGACCATAATAAGCACCATTCTCACAAACAATAGCTAATAGATAAAGAACAATCAAACAAGCAAAGGTTCAGGACGTCAGCAGTTGTTAGAGTGTCTCATATATGTTGAGACAATGTGATTTTATCTCCTTATATTATCTTGGATATTCCTTAAATATGCTAACTTTCGGTTTAGCCTAAGGTTTAATTTCTTTTGATATGGTATTAGAGCAAGCAAAGGTTTTGGATTCAAGTCTTACAACCACCCATCATAAAACAAATTCATGTGTTTGGCCCGTGGAAAAAACTAGACCTACTAGGGAGCGAGTTGAAGACATATTAAGTAAATACAAGTATGGCATCTCTACAAACTTGAACTTTTAAAAGAGGCAGTCACACAATATCAACAAATACACAATACAAAACAACAACATAGGGGTCTGGGGAGGATAGAGCGTATGCAGACCTTTAAAGTGCACCAAAGTTCGTTATTTTTGTTGTGTTTGTTAGTGTCTGTATTAATATTTGGAAGAATTGATTTGTGTTTGTTTAGGTGAAAAAACTTTTTATCTGTTTAATACAAATTGTTGAAGCCCTAAACACAAAAGAGCTTCTTTTTTTTTTTTGGATTCCCTTGATGAAATTCATGTCCCCAACACTGATCCTTCCCAAGCAATCTCAAGCTGAAGCTGGCAAGTGAGGATTAACGAACCAATACTATAAAGAATCGAGGTCTCAAGATTCAGAAAGCAAGTCAAAAAGAAAAAATTGATGAAATCCCTACCACCAGAGACTGATATATGTGATCAGTGTCACTGCATATGCTGCCATGCCATTAGCCTGCAAGAAGTAGAGGATGTAAGAGGCAAGCTATACAGTTGTACAATGAACAGAGCAAAGACAGATCATAGCACATCAATCATTGTATCACTTGAAATAAACTCAACTAAGACAAGCTACACAAACTATAAATGCAAGATGCAGTGATGCACAATGTACAAGTGTATAGCATAACTGCTAAATACCTTATAAACAGGCCTATGTCCAGTTGGAGATATTGGGCCTTCGACTGTTTTACCAGGCAATAGAAGCTGTAGTGCCGCCTCAAATAGAGCATAACAAATGATTAGCTTCCCCGCAATTGCAGTAGGTTTTGGCCAAATATCGATTAATCCTTGCAAGCCATTTTCTCTTAGATGATTGAATGTTTTCAAGATAGACCCATCAGCATGTACATTTGTATACCACCTGCACGTAGCCCATTAAGGTCCAAAAATTAGTGCAGTTATACAATTTCAATTCCTCGTCAAGAGACTTTTGAGCTACTGTAGATAACACAGTGGAAAGATCTGTAGCTAAGGCAGCACAGATCATCTATTACTGGTGAAACATTCAAACACTTCACAGCAGGATCAATTTGTAAATTTTTATTTACATAGCATTTTTACACCTTTCACATGACTAAATGCAAATCATTTTCTACATATCCTATTTAATACTCACCACTTTCTTGCTACATTATGATCTCTCACTATGGGCCAATTAACGAATGTCTCCGGAAAGAAACCACTGAACCATATTTTAAGATCATACTAACTATAATTATGACTCAGCAAATGTGTACCATAACCGGTCCCATAACCCCATAAAAGATGGGGCTGCAGTAGGTAGACTACTAGCAAAGAGTAGTCTATTGATTGTGAATCCTCTGAAAACTGAAAGGTGGAGCATAACAGATGCACATGCTTTATTTAACCAAATCCAAGTCATACTAACTACAAGTATAATATATACTTATTGGAGTAACTTGTTATTCCTATTTCTACTTTTCATGTCCTTCAAAAGAAAAACTTCTTCCTCTCTGGTCTCTCTCTTTTTAGACCTCCCAAATCCAAAAGTGGTCGTTTGGTAGTTAGTTTAAAGGTGAGTTATGCAGGTATTAAATCGTGCATAAGTAATACCATGTTTGGTTAGCAAACTAATACCAGCATAACTCTAACCAAACACTTGCTTCTTTAGGGCCTTTAACAAATGAATTTCAATTACACCAAAAAAACACAATTAGATAACTAGAAGTCAGTTAAACTATAGCAAGCAAATCAAACCAAAACTAAACAAAAAAACAAAAAGATCCAATCTTTAACTCATTGTACAACAAACTATTCAAAGATCTGAACTTTTAAACAAGAAAACAAAAACCCCAAAACAAGAAAAGACAGAAAATGAGCAAACAAAAAAAGATCAATACTAAAAGTGGGTGTTGGACTTACATGAGGATTACAAAAGGGGGTGTGAAAGATAGAAGACTGAGCATTGATCCATAAGTGATTAATGGGGAGTGTACCAACTTGTTCTCCACCATTGTTTCTTCTTCTTCTTCTTCTTCCTCAATCAATTGAGCTTTTGGTGATTTTGGGGTTTTGAAAAAAATTGCAACTACAGAAGTCTCCGCCTAATCTTGAATCTTGAATCTTGAATCTTGAATTGACTGGATTTTAGTGCTTTGTGTCTACTCTACTCTACTCTCCCTACTGCAGTGGTGTGGGACCTGTTCTCAGATTCTCTCAATTATTAAAATCTGTTCTACTGACTAAAATGTTATTTTTAAGACAGTTTATGTTTAGATAAAATCGATTCAAATTAAAATTATTAGATAAATTAAAGAGAAAAAGGATAAATATATTTTGGAACTATTATAAATGGTATATAGATATCTTCATCATATTTTTGGGACATTGATGTCCCTTTCATCCAAAAACTAGAGCATATATGTTTTTCCCTCTAATAGAAGATTAAATAGGAACACGTGGCACAATTTTAATCGTCGATCAAATATTTAATAAATGTCGTGTCGGTGGATAAGATTATGACTTGTGTATGCCTGTTAGTATAAAGGGTACATATATTCTAGTTTTTGGACGGCAGGAACACCAATATTCCAAAAATATGACGAATGGTATTTGCTTACCATTTACGATAGTTATGGAGTATATTTGTCTTTTTTCCCTAAATTAGATAATACCCCTCTCTTGATTGAGTTAAGAACTCAATTAACTTGTATCTATACTCAATCTACAATATTTATAGTGAACCTCAGTTATATATGTGTAAATAATTTTTTTTACTGTTAATTACACAATAAATAATTAGATATGATTAAAGTAAATAACAATACAATATAAAATAAATAGATTCAATGATCAACGCTCATTTACTATCCATAAACTTATAAATAAGAGTTGAGTCTGAGATAATCATGGTGGGACGGGGTATTGTAGGTGTAGTTAAAAGCATAAAATTATAACGATAAAATGAAAAGAAAGGAATTTGGGAACTCTATACTTCAACTATGTTTTTCTATTCTCCAAAACTCTATTATAAGCAAAACTCTGAGATAACTATGCAACATCGATTTTCCCTTTTTTTATGATGACAAACACATAAAACAAGTTCCTCTTGAGAACCAGATTATCATACTGACTCTGAGAAATGAATCAAGTTCTTTATGAAGCATATCTTGCCTAATGTTGATCCCGTTCCATGAAGGGGTTGTTCTCGATAGATACTTGATGACTAAATATTTAGTTTAAAATAAAAAATAAAAAAGTAACGCTAGAAGGAGGGCTTGAACCTCCGACCTTGTGGTTAACAGCCACACGCTCTAACCAACTGAGCTATTCCAGCACATGTTCCTATTTTGCATTTGGTTATTTAAATACACCAAGACAAGCTTTTATAAATGTATATTTATATATTTCTGCCTCACTTGTATAAGTTGTGCCTCTCTTTTAATTATGGAGGAATTGCTAATGCCAATTTCAGATAAAAATGTATGAAGTTGTGAGTTGTGACCTTGGCGGCTAAATAAATCTCAATCATCAATTTTTTAAAATAATAATAAATCTTATAAACATATTTTGCAACAATTTTATTTTATTTTCAATTCGGTGTCCAAGTTCCATATTAAAATCTCGATTAAATTAAAATCGCACACTGCAAAGAATCATTCGGGAATAGGCTCAACAAATTTTTCTCCATTGTTGGGGCTCAAATCCAAAACATCTAATGAAGGATAGAGCAGCCTCACCATTGCACCACAATCTGTATTGATAACCAATAATTAACTTATTATTTCATGTAAAGCGAAACAAAACCAATTGAAATTTGGGAATCAATGGATAGAAAATATGTGGTAATCTTAAATAAGAAAAGAAAATAGTCTTTCATCTAAAGTTATCTAGTGTACTAAATACCAATTAAATATTTTTTTTAAAAAATAAATATAAGCTAAATGGGAGTGACATTGGAATTACATACTGGCTATACACTATGGCTTGTCAAAAGTTATCGAAAAGTATACACCGACTATACAATATAGTGTACATATACATGAGCTATACATTGAATATACCTTATGATACATTCAAAAAAACTAAATATAGTTTAACTATACATGAAGTATATATTGACTATACATGATTATACATTGACTATTCAATTTCGATAAGTCGAAATCACCTCTAAATAGTCCCAAATTTTAGATATAAAATCCTCTCAATGTTTTGAATCTTTTGATATAAAATTCACTCAAAATGATTCACGTTTGCAATAAACAAATTTTAAAGTAAAAGAAAAAACAACGAAGAGGAGGAGGAGAAGCTATTAATGGCGAAGTGGAAAGGAAGAAGAAGAAAATTTGGCTAATTTTAGTAATTTTAAAGACTTGGCTAAAATTTTGGTAATTAAAATAACCAAATGGTCATTTTTTATAATTTGCCCTAAAGATTTTTTTTTTCTTTTATATATCACTTGGGCTACTTCAAGTCTTTTGATATATAACTCACTCAAAACGATTCACGTTTGCAGTACACAAATTTTAAAGTAAAAGAAAAAACAACAAAGAAGGAGGAGGAGAAGCTATTAATGGCGAAATGGGACGGAAGAAGAAGAAAATTTGGCTAATTTTAGTAATTTTAAAGACTTGGCTAAAATTTTGGTAATTAAAATAATCGAATGGTCATTTCTTATAATTTGCCCTAAAGAATTTTTTTCTTTTATATATAACTTAGGCTAGTTCAAGTAATGATAAAAGAGTTGGGCTAAATTTTATATAAATCAGATAGCTCAAGGGTAGTGGGCTTCAATTTTCTCATATTTACTTGAATTGTTTTAATCTACATATTTGAATTTCGGCCTCTTATATTTTTTGGGTGCTTGCTGATTGTTGATTCATTTTTTATTGGAGTAATATCGTATACAAAAATTTTGATTCTGAATTCTTGATCTATTGTTTAATGTTTGAATTTTCTAATCTTCTTAGATTGATACAATTAGTAGTTGTAGTTACGTATTAGAAAAATTGATATATCTATTATCATAGTGTATTTGTGTATAAGGAAAAAATAATACAACAATTATCATAAAATATTACACCTGCGAATTTGATAAAATATTCAAATATTTTATCAATATTATTTTCAATTGTGTATCACAAAAATTCGACACAGACTGAATCTATCTATGTATTTATAATATGGGTGATACTATGTGTATCTATGTTTTAGTTTCAAAGTTAGTGTGTGTGAGAGAGAGAGAGGGGACTATGTATATGTGTATTTTTGATCTGTGCATCTCAATTTTAATTGAGCTATGAAATATAACATTCTCGCATTTATTTTCTCTAAAACTATTGCTATGATTTATAATTAAACAAATTATAGTTATTATTCACAATTATGAGCAACAATGGTTATTTATGGAAAAAAAGTGTAACTATGATCCAAGCTCAATTTTAAAATTAAACTTGATGTTATTAAACTCAAACCATTTTACAATCAAGAGTAAATGATTGCTACAAAAAAAGATTTCAAGGTTCATGCGACTTGCGAGGTAGTAAAATATAATTATCATAAGTTGAATAAGTTTATTAAAAATAAAAATTTAAAATAGAATATGATATATTAAATATGTGCCTTATATTTTCTGTGTCAAAAAGACAATAATTGAGTAATTTTATTATTAAAAAAAAAGACTTGATAAAATATTCCCATAAATTGAATTACTCTATTATGCTTTAACAAAATATTGTAGCACCTGAGTGACCATCCAAAATATCAATTCAAGAGAATGAACCTGCAAATAAATGTATAGAACTAGTAATTAAGAAAATATATGAATGTACTAATAAATTGCAACATTTCCAATACAAAATTTGGCTTGATTTCCTTTTCAATTACATATCTAATCAAAATCTTTTTACAAAATAGATTAAAACACATAAAGTTAATATCACTATCATTGCTTCATTTAATTTATATGTTTGGTTTGTTCCTATCCAGCTTGCTAAAGATCTAACATCATGTGGGGACTAGAATTAAATAATTTTGTTTGGATGATCAGAGCAATAATTGTGCCATTAGTTTAGTGGACCAACATCAACATTAACATGCATAAGCAATTTTCTTATTTTTTTCTCTTTCTATATATAAAATAAAAATAATTACTTATGCTTCAATTAAGATGAAATAACTTTAGAAAAAAGATAAATTAACTTCAATTGCAAATTCTTGATAAATAACTTGTAAGAAGAAACATGATTGAATTAAACTAAGCTAATTTCATTTCTTCATTATTATTTCGGATTTGTTACTAAGTGAAATCGAGGTTGAAAATTTTTAAAAAAAAATTCCAATATGTCAATTTCCAATGCATCGATCTAAGGTCCCGACACTCAACTCAATTGAAGAGGTCTAGACTCAAGTCTAATCTGATTAGTGTTAAGTTTGTGCCTATTTCTATTTTGAGACAATCACAAATTTTATTAATATCGCTCTATCTAATTTGAGATTGTTTGAATAATACTTTGTTCTAAATTTCACTCCGCGTCAATTTTTTTTCCCTCTATTTTTTTTATATATATTTACTTATACTTCAATCAAGATAAAATAAATTAAGAAACAAGCTTAATTAAGTTGAGGTACATATTCTTGATAAAAAAAAAAAAAGGGGGAAGAAGAAACAAGAATGAAGCTAATTGATTAATCTAATTAAAATTAATGATTGTCACGTGGTATACTTGTGATTAGTTATAAATGCATGTGGTTTTTCAAAAGATCTCAATAGTTTGAAATATAAATTAGGACCACCATGTTTCCTCACATCATAAGACCTTATCAAGGTATCTCATATGATAGAACATGTCGTTTATATGGAGGATTAGGCAAATATTGATCATTATAAAGCCGAGGCGGAGCTAGGATATCGTAAAGGGATAGAGGATTAGGCAAATATTGATCATTATAAAGCCGAGGCGGAGCTAGGATATCGTAAAGGGATAGAGGATTAGGCAAATATTGATCATTATAAAGTAGAGACGGATTTAGGATATCGTAAAGGAGTTCATATGAATCACCGTCATTAAAAAAATTACATTATGTATATGTGTCTACCTTTTGACTTTTTTTTTATATTTTATCTTTTTTATTTATTAAATTTCTTTAGTGAAAAGTATGATTCTGCCACTACTATAAAGAATCTCCAATTCCAAAATAGATTCGTTTACATTTATATTTCTAGGGAAATGAAAAATTGAGATAGTGATAGAAATAATTAAAAGACTTATCCACGTCTAAGGTCTATAGTATGTGAAGAAAATGAACATTTGATAAAGTTATTCAACCTCAAAAATCTAACTCATAAAGTGAAAATCACACAATATCAAACGGCAATCTGTAAGGATCTACTTTTGAAATTAGAATTTAAAATACGAAAAACAAAAAAAAAATAGATCAGAAAATTAGCATCAAGCGAAAAGATGAAATTTAAAACTTTATTGGAAGCTTCAAGATTGCAAACTTATTATTCTGATTTATCATAGCATTCTTGGCTTTAAAATATAAAAGGGTGAAAATCATTTACAACTCTCAACTTTGCTTTAAAAATCAAACTCCCTCCTGAATTATGAATAATAGTCATTCTTCATGGAAGTTTCTATGCAATAGTTATTTTACCCAAACTCACTAGTTATGAGTATGCATGTTGTGTGTCAATGAGTATAAAAGTTTTTTTATTGAGTTTTAAAATTATATTCTAAATTGTCTTTTATAAAAATCTTTAATAAAAGCTTGTCTTTCACTTAAATTAATAGATTTGAAGCACGTATTTTACACGTTATACATGATATATCACACAAATTTGTATGCATCATTCCATCTATTTATATATAACACTATTTTATTTTTTTCTTCCCCTTTTTACAAATACACTGCTTATTATATTAATTTCAATTAAATAATATTTTTTTATGAAAAAGTATTTTTCATTAAAAATTATGCTCTTGAAACACGTGAATTGCACGTTTTATTGGAATACATGTTTATGAGCACTTCATAGGATGCATCATATTTAATCGATTGTTTCTATATAACTATGTATTACATGATGTATTTATTTTATCGTATTTAAAGTAGTAAATATTATTATCTCAGGTAGTCTGGTAAAAAAATGTGTTTCGAACAGTACATTTATGAGATGTATCATTTGTATCTATTTATCTCTATCTAAAATAATTTTTAAGTTGTTTATCATAGATATGTAACTTATTCAACTTATAGTAGAGAACATGTTTTGAATAATACATATATTGAATATGTAACTCATAATCTTATGATGGATAACATGTTTCGAGTAATACATATATTGAATGTATTATTGTATCTATTTATTTCTATTATAGTTGTGTTTTAAAAATTCATTATAGATATGTTTAATTCCCATTTAAGTTCGACCTCCAATTCCTGTTGCTCCTTTTTTTTGGGTCAATTTTTGGCCATGGACATTTTATTCATGAATAAATCTCTACAAAAATGGACTCAAGTGAGTCCAACAAAAATCCACTTAAAAGTAAAAATCAGCCCAGCCCGATTCTAGAAACCTCTATTAAAAGACCCTTCAGGTAGGGTTTCCTAATTGAACACTCCCCTCATTTTCCGCCTCCATGTCTCCTCTAAGAGAGTTTGTCAACTCAGTCGTCCGTCTTCTTCTTCCGTGGATCATCAATTCCCCTTTGGGCAGTGGTTCAATTAATGACCGGGGAATCAGATCACAAAGGTATGTGCCTTTCCCCTCCTTCCTTATTTTTAGTTCTTTCTCTCTTCAATAGTGGTGTTGTTGTCCGGTGGATATCGTGGGATTTTTTTGGATTCGACAGAGGTGTCTAGTCATGACTCTTAGTTGAGTGAGCTCTTTGTAAGCCTTCATCTTCACCTTTTCTTTCTATTGTGTTGCTCATCTTAGTCCTTCATTCACCAAATCGTTCTTTTGCTGCTTTAGTAGTGATGGAGATATTCGCTATGCTCAGACGCTTCCTCCTTTACAACCCCCCTTAAGATCAGTTCTCCCAGTCCATATCCGTCCCTCTGTCCCTCGACTTTTGTTGGTGACTCCTTTTTGTAAGCTGACATAACATATGGTAGGTAGCTTAAATTTCTCAGATTTATGAAGCCTTGTTGATGGATAAAATTGTTGATGTAAATATCATAAATGTGAGACATGAACTGGCTATGGTAATCTCTCTACATCATTGCATGCTGTTGTTTATTCTCTTGGCTCTAATTCTTAGATTGGAGATTTGTGCAGTGTCAATAATTAGTAACTTTCTACATTCTATTGGAAGCTGTAGAAAAAATTGTTAGCATCTAGGGTAATCTGTTGAACCAACATCACATTTACTAGCTTGTCTGCAAGTTGATTTGCTTCTCTAAATGCATGCTTAATTGTAACTTATGATTGTCTTATGAGCTGCCTTATTTCTTCAATCTGAACTGCTAATTGCCATGGTATCTTTCATTCATCCATACTAATCTTCCTTAAATTGAGTGAGTCAATTTTAGGAATTATATCATGTAAATTAAGATCTTGGCATCTCCTTAATGCCATTAGGATTGTAGTAGCCTCTGTCTCCATGTTTGTAGTAATCCCCATGCATCGAGCCTCTACACTAATAAGATCTCCATATTTATTTCTGATGCAGAAGACATATGAACTCTCCCTCGGATTCCCTCTACCAGCTTCATCACTATTGCACTTCATCCATCATTGCTCTGGTAATTCCCCTCTTACTGTCAACCAAAGGATCTCTGGTTTGTATTTCTTTAGCTTGACTATTATTCCCTCCCACTCTTTTGGTACTCCAATCCATGGATACTTTTATTTGACCAAGCAATGTATGTATATCATGGTCTGTTGGAGTAGATATTTGTATCCCACTTCTTTGTCATATCTTCTATTTTTTTTTCACAACTCCCACATTAATAGAAAAAGGATGGCTTAGTATATGTACCTTAATTTTGTTGGGGATGGTTCATTCCACCACCTCTTTATAAACTCAGGCAAATTTGATCTCTTTCCATGTTGATTCCTATGCAAGAAGAAAAAAATCTCCATAGCTTTTGAGCTAATAGAGTTGTTAGAAATAGGTAGAACATAGTCTCTTGTACATAGCTTTCACAACAGTAGCATTTTGAGGCCAATGAAATCCTTATCTTCCTAAGGTTGTCTTCAGTGGCAATCCTCCCTTGCCATACCTCAATTGAAAACAACTTATTTTAAAATGTATATCTTTCAACCAAATGTTATCCAATCATTTCTATTGTAGTCTTCTTTTTTTCACTAGTTCATATGCAGATTTTACTGAGAAATTATCACTGGTGTTTGGCATCCAGCATGATGTATCACTTTCTCCAGGTTCCACGCTAATGTTAATCTTGATCTTATGTACTATGAAATCTGTCATTTTTTCTGATATCATGCCCAACCATTTTTCTTTATTCCATTCTCCATTTCTAATGTAGCTTTTCACTTCAATATCTTTCATCCCCCTGACATTCTCAATGAAATATAATGCTCCTTACTTGGTCCAGTTATCAAATCAAAACTTGGAGTTTTCTGATTTGATTTTCCATCTTATTTCGTGTTTCGTCTCATCCCTTACCTTCATTATTTTTTTCCATGCACGTGAATCCCCTCTGGCTCTCGCAATAATTGGGTGTTGCTTTTTATAGTATTTGTTCCACATAAATGTACTCCATAACGGTATTATCGAGACCCTAAATCTCCGCCATAGCCTGCTAAATAGGGCTTTAGTTACTTCATGGAGTGATATGAAGCCCACTCCCCCTTCTATCTTAGGAAGACACATATCCTCCCACGCAACCCAATGTTTTCCTCTTTCTCCCCTTGTTCTGCACCAAAAAAAACTTAGCAAAAACTTGGTGCAATTGTTTTATGATTCCTCTAGTAGGGTTCATGGCTGATAGGAGATACACTGACATCTATTGTAGAACGTGTGCGATCACCACATATCGTCTTCCATAGGATAAGAACTTATTCTGCCAGCCCATGATCCGTTTTGCCATCTTCCTCAGTATATCTTCATAGTATACCTTGTTCTTCTTTCCATGATAAACAGAACATCATAGGTATGTAAAAGGGAAGTTCCCATTTTTATACCTGTGAGTTTTCTCAATCTGATTCTCACTGCTAGAGGTGTTTCTTCATGCAGATAAAAGATTTTTTTTTCCCTATTTATAATTTGGCCAGACACCTCTTCATACCTCCTAAGTACCCACATCATTTTTATAACTGAATATTTATCTCCAGACACAAACAAAATTGGAGTCCAGAGCCAAAAGAGCAAAAAAAATGAGGATAAATTTCAAAAGGGCAACAAGAAAAGGTTGAAACCAAAAGGGAAACATTTAGACGAAAGGGTGACTCTGTGAAATGTTATGGAGTAAGGTGCAGCCTAACATGCGCTTTACAAGGCGCATGGCGACATGATACTTATAAGTTGCAGGTCGGCTTGCGCCTTGTAAGGCGCATGGGAGTTGAGCCTTACTCCTTACCAATTCATGAGAGTCATACAAAGGGCCATCACAATCTCAAATCTTCATTTTTTTTCTTCTTCTTCACCTAATACTTCTATTTTTTTTGCTTTCTTCTTCATGGCAAAACTTTTGTTGAGAGATTTTTTTCATTATCACCTGCCATGTTCACTAATAATTTGTTAGATTTGTGTGACAAAAAAATGAACTTTTGTCATATATTTATATAGGCAGTCCACTGTTTGAATTTAAATTAAGTTATTATTTGTCTTAACTTGGAGATTACATACTTAAATTGGTCATACTACAATGCTTCATATTGTGCTTATAAAGTAGGATATATTAATATCTTAATATAAAGTTATATTAATGAAATATCTGCTAATTTTTACTACCTTCGAAAATAGTTGTCTTGTTCCGTTTTTAAGAGTCAATTTGACTAACTTAATTTCAAAGTTAAACTAGATTATATTGATTCAATATTTTAAAAATAAAAATTTTAATATAAAAAAACTATATGAGAGTACTATAAATTGCATTTTTTTCTTATCAATATGATTAAAAAAACACATCTTAAAATGTTAGTCAAAGTTCATATTGCTTGACTCTAAATGAGTACTAAATTACGATAATAAGATACACGTGTATGATTAAAGTGAGAAGATTATATTTTTACTATTGTTGTCACATTTTTTTTAATTACATCGGAGTATGACCAATAGCAATAACATATTAACAAATATTTCAATTCCTCATATTGAAATATTGATAAGAAAAAAAATGCAATTTATAGTATTCTCATATAGTTTTTTATATTAAAATTTTTATTTTTAAAATATTGAATTAATGTAATCTAATTTAACTTTGAAATAAAGTTAGTCAAATTGACTCTTAAAAACGGAACAAGACAACCATTTTGGAAGAGAGTAAAAATTAGCAGATATTTCATTAATATAACTTAATATTAAGAGATTAATATCTTATTTTATAAACACAGTATGAAGCATTGTAGTTTGACCAATTTAAGCATGTAATCTCCAAGTTAAGATAAAAAATAACTTTTAATTCAAATCCAAACAATGGGCTGCCTATATAAATATATGACAAAAGTTCATTTTTTTTGTCACACAATCTAATAAATTATTAGTGAACATGGCAGGTGATAACGAAAAAACTCTCTCAAACAAAAAATCAAGTGTTGCCATGAAGAAGAAAACAAAAGAAATGGAAGAATTCGGTTAAGAAGAAGAAAAAATGAAGATTTGAGATTGTGGTAGCCTTTTGTATGACTCCTGAATTGGTAAGAAGTAAGGCGCGAACTTTCATGCGCCTTACCAGGAGCAAGCCGACCTGCGACTTACAAGTATCATGTCGCCTTGACCCTTGTAAGGCGCATGTCAGGCTGCGCCTTACTCCATGAAATTTCACAGAGTCACCCTTACATCTAAATGTTGCCCTTTTGGTTTCAATCTTTTTTTTTTGCCCTTTTCACTCTAGACTTAACAAGATTGTATCATCAACAATCTTCAAATTCCAAATTGGCATTCCATATCCTCTATAACTCTAATCTTCATGTAGTCTGTTTATCCCTCTTGCAAGCACTTCAGCTGCAATGATAAACAAAGTGGGTAATATAGGATCACCTTATTTCAGTCCCCTCATTGAAGTGAAAAAGCCTTGTGATATTTCAATTACTAGAACCGAGTACCAGTTGTTTGAAATAAGCCTCCAAACCATGTCAATAATAAACTCTGAGAAACCAAGCTTTTATAGCACCTTTGTTAGAAAAATCCAAGACACTCTATCATATGTCTGTCATGTCCAGTTTTACCACAACATTATGATACTTGTTCCTTTTCTGAATATCTCAGATAATTTCTTGGGTCAATAAGATATTCGTTGTGATGATTCTCCCTTTAACAAATCCTGATTGATTGTTGGAGATAATCATTGAAAGCCACTTGCTATTCTCTCATGAAACAATCTGAATACTATTTTGTTCATGAATCTGGATACAAAAATTGAAAACTAAAATTTACTAATGTCGTGCCTTGCTAAAGGCATCTTCCTATTCTTTGCCGCAAATATATTTCAAGTTGTTTATCTTTCTCTTGAGAAATTCAGGAAACTCTGAACGTGAGAAAGATTTCAAATTCACCTATTGAATGACTTAAAACTAGTCTACTAAAGGTCTTTTGATTCTATTTCGAGTTTTTTTTTTTTCTTGACTCTTATAGATCTAAGCCTTTTTGGAATATGGGGTACCCCTTTTACACTTTTGTTTCTTTTATTTTTCAAATTTCTCAGGTAAGCTTCATATTATGAGGGGAATACCTCATTTTGTTATTTTATATCTATTCGCCGAAGCAAGTTTATTCATCACAATTTCAAGTCCATATAAATGAGATTTTAGCTGGAGATTTTATTTTATTTTTACTTTTATTCAAAAGAAAATATAATTATTTTTTTAAAAAAATTACTTAGTTTTTAAATAAATGACAAAAATTGATCAGTCAATTTTTGTGTAGGACAAAATGCATGTTATGAATTTGAATAATTTCCAATACTTTCGATCCAAAATGTGTATCTACAATAAGTTTCTATTAACTTAAAAATAAAATAACATTGAAAAATTGAATATGCGCCACTTGAAATTTTCCTACAATTACTTTTTTTTTAAAAAGACTTAATCTCACTAATTTTAACATATTGTTATTTAACTTTTATAATCACAATTTGAATTTCAACCGAAGAAAATTACAAAAATAAGTTATAAATGGATAGATAAATCTTAGAAAATATACAATAGATAGTAATTTAGAGAACAATATATTACACTAATGCAAATAAGGAGCCTTATAACGGATTGAAATTAGAGATTAAATTGGACTCAACTGAAAAAAAAAATTAATTATCTTGAGCTCAACCCATAAAATTTTAGGCGAATTAGGTGGTTACCATATTTTGGTTCATTTTGAAAACCTAGTTATACCTTATCCGAAATGTTGAAATCAATATAACTATTGACATAATATGCAACTTCAAAATTATTGCTTTGTTATTATTTTTGATTTGTAACTAAGTGAAACATGAATGAATTATGCTAAGCTAATTCTCATTTCTTTATTATTATTTATGATTTGTAACTAAGTGAAATCGAGGTTGAAAATACAAAAAAAAAACATTTTCCAATATGTCAATTTTCAATGCATCGATCTAAGATCCAGACACAGCTCAATTGAAGAGGTCTAGTATAATCTGATAAGTGTTAAGTTTGTGTCTATTTCTATTTTGGACAATCACAAATTTTATCAATATCGCTCTATCTAATTTGAGATCCCCTCTCTCTCTATATATATACACTTCAATTAAGATGAAATAAATTAAGAAACAAGCTTAATTAAGTTGAGATACATATTCTTGATATAAAAAAATGGGAAGAAGAAACAAGAATGAAGCTAATTAATTAATCTAATCAAAATTAATGATTGTCACTTGGTATACTTGTGATTAGTTATAAATACACGTGGTTTTTCAAAAGTTCTCAATAGTTTGAAACATAAATTAGGACCATCACGTTTTCTCACATCATGAGACCTTATCAAGGTATATCATATGATAGAACATATCTTTTATATAGAGGATTAGGAAAATATTGTCCATTATAAAGCAAGGACGGAGCTAGGATATCGTAACGGAATAGAGAATTAGGCAAATATTGATCATTATAAAGTAAAGACGAATTTTGGGCATATGAACCACCTTCATTACAAAATTACATTATGTATATGTGTCTACATTTGACTTTTTTATATGTGTTTTTTTTAATTAAATTTCTTTAGTGAAAAGTATGATTATGCCACTACTATAAAGAATCTCCAATTCCAAAACAGGTTCTTTTCCCTTTATATTTGTAGGGAAATGAAAAAATTGAGATAGATAGTGATAGAACTAATTAAAAGACTTATCCATATCTAGGGTCTATATCATGTGAAGAAAATGTATATTTGATAAAGTTATTCAACTTCAAAAACCTAACTCATAAAGTGAAAATCACACAATATCAAACGACAATATGTAAGGGTCTACTTTTGAAATTAGACTTTAAAATACGAGAAACAAAAAAAATGGATAGAAAACATAGCATCATGCAAAAAGATGAAATTTAAAACTTTATTGGTAGCTTCAAGATTGCAAACTTATTATTCTAATTTATCATAGCATTTTTTGTAACGACCTATTCCCGTCATTATAGAAAGGTCAACGGGATAAAATTTGGGGACGAAAAACTTTTTCGTAGTATTTGGATTTTCCCAACCTTGTCCAGATTTGGACGAAATCGGAGTCATCGAGGTGTAGAGAAATTAGGGAAATTATTTATGGTTTTGATTACATAAGTGGTTAGATAATTCGTTAAGGAATCCGTACGACTTTACAGAATTGAATTCGGGCGAGTAGAACTCCCGAAATCGATCTTAGCGTAAAGGATATTTTCTTAGCGTCGTTGGTTAGAGGTGTGTTGTGAAATGGGGATTTTGAAATTCTCAAAATAGCTCTTTGTTTCGTTCCAGCCGCTTTGGCGCTGGGTTTTACCGCTCTGGCGGGACCGCTACAGCGGGATGAGGACCGCTGTGGCGGGCTCGACGCGACTTAAGGTCGTTAATAAACCCCTAAACGATCTTATTATGCATTTTTTTACTTTTAGAGCTAAGGAACGAACCCCAGGTGACTCCTACTCGTTTTTCACCATTCTTAAGGCTAAAGGTAAGCTTTTCACTCCCCGAATCCATTTTTCGATCCGTAGAACGTAATAGAATGGGTGAATATTGATGGGGGAGGGTTTTGTTATAGATTCTATGGTGGAAACCCTAATTTGGATAATTTGGATCATGGGTTTGATCTAGGGTTCATAGAATTGTTAGTAATTCGGGTAATTAGTGATTGTTTATTGATTTTCGTATTATATTAATTGTTTGTAGACCAAGAACAAGCGGAACGAATTTGGAAAGGGAAGGATCAAGTTTATTAGGGTTTCAAGCTTGTTTCGAGGTAGGTGATGGTTGTGATTTTATGACTGTGTGATGGAAGTTTGTTCTTGCTTCATTATGATACTTGTATATGTATGAATGTTGCAATGTTGATCACACTTGTTGTAAATGAGATAGATGAATGATGATTGCCAAGAAATCATGACTTAAATGTATAATCTTGATGATATACTTGTGATTGTAATTGTGGTGTGTTGAATGGATTGGTTGTCACGTTCTGGTTTAACTAACTTGGATCGGTTACCACGTTCCGGCATAACTATGGGATCGATTGCCACGTTTTGGCATAATAATGAGATCGAATACCACGTTTCGGTATGCTAATTGTTTGGGTTTGTGTTCCATGAGAGGACCAATGATTTGATATAAAATGTGAAGTTGTTCGTTGTTCGTAAATGTTGATAATATTGTATGTGATATATATGCATGTGATTATAATGTTGTCTTGACTTGCTTATGTTGCACTTAGTGGGATAGTCGCGTGATCCTACCAGTACACTGTGGTTGTGTATTGATACTGCATTTGCTCTTATTTTTGTTGGGTTCTCTTTTGTCTATGTCCACCATTTCCAAACTTAGACTATGTTCTATTAGTTATTATATAGTACATTAGTTGGAGGTTGCATCCCTTCTTGTTTAGACTTGGTTCATTATTAGATGTTTTGATACATTGACCTTCAGGTTCTAGGTTATTACTTCCACATTGTTTAGTTTTGTTAGACTGTTGTTGGAGTTTATGGGAACTCCCTATTTATTTCCTTAGTATTTAACTTGTTTTCGTAACTTAAATCCTTTAGTTTTGGTTTAGTTGTTTGGTTTGAGTTGTAGTAGTGGTTCTCACACCGGAGGGTTAGTGTGAGTTTCAATCACGACGGTCTGAGTCGTGACATTATTAGCTTTAAAATATAAAAGGGTGAAAATCATTTATAACTCCCAACTTTATTTTAAAAATCAAACTCCCTCCTGAATTATGAATAATAGTCATTCTTCCCCTTTTATTCTATGAAATAGTTATTTTACCTAAACTCACTAGTTATGAGTATGCATGTTGTGTGTGTCAATGAGTATCAAAGTTTTTTTATTGAACATTTTAAAATTACATTATAAATTGTCTTTTATAAAAATCTTTAATAAAAGCTTATCTTTCACTTAAATTAATATTTTTGAAACACGTATTTTACACGTTATACATGATATATCACACATAAATTTGTATCCATCATTCCAATCTATTTATAACACTATTTTACTTTTTTCTTCCCCTTTTTACTAATACAATACTTATTATATTAGTTTCAATTAAATAATTTTTTTTTATGAAAAAATATTTTTCATTAAAAATTATGCTCTTGAAACACGTGAATTGCACGTTTTATTGGAAGACATTTTTATGAGCACTTCATAGGTTGCATCATATTTAATCGCTTGTTTCTATATAACTATGTATTACATGATGTATTTATCTATTGTATTTTAAGAAAGTATTATTGTAAGATCCCGTACTTTTTCTCTAATCGTGCATAATATATGTGGCGTAGTATGGCATGGTTATATGAGGTGTATATGACTTTGTATCGTACCTGGAGATTAAGATTGCAAATACTAAACTAAAGTTTTAGGTCAAAGGGACCCCTCAAACAAAGTTCATGATAAAAGAAATGGCTCGGGTAGAACTTCGCCCATTTGAAAGGTTTAACTTGTCCCATACCTTGTGGATAAACCTATGAGTGTAAAACATGCAAAGAATAATGTGTTATGAGGTATTATAATAGCACAAGGGTCGTATGTTAAGTTTGGAAGTCAAGAAAATTAGTGAAACTAAAGTCGGCAAAAGTTATCGAAGTTTCCCTAATAATATTTTCTTAACTTTGGGTCAAATATCTTGGATGTTTTCTCCCAATATAGAAAGAGTTAGAAGGCCTATCACCCATTAAATCGAAGGCCTACGAGTCTAGTTTGCAACTCACAAAATCCCGTATCCAACCGACATCAGAGTGAAAAGTTATGAGGGTTTTACTACGGACTGCCGGGGCAGAATCCGGGTCGGGTAAAAAATGTGGTATGTCGGCTTACTTAACGTTTTAAGCCATGAAAACATTTCATTTTACTTCCAAACCAGAGAGAAAGCTTAAGAGAAGGTTCATATGGAGTACTTGCATGATGAAGGTCAGTTTTCGATGATTTCTACCATTAAAGATTGCCCCCGTGCCTAGAAACGTGATCTTTACACGTGGTAATCGTTTTCCTCTTCTATTAGCTGCGTTTGGAGCAATTTTTTGAAGATATAAATTTGTAGTTATTGGTGTTTCTTCAAGGTTTACACTTAGTTAACTAAGGTAATCATCTTAGGACTCTTTTATGATTGTTTTTATGAAGTTCTATGGACATTTCGTCAAGTTGAGGCCATTTGGCAAATCTGTCGATTTAAAAACAATTATGAACTGTTTATAGGTGTGTACTGATGAGTCCACAAATTGGACTCATTTAGGGCTTTATTTTAATGGAAATAGTGTCCTTGAATGCTTGTTTTATCTAAATACCTGATTAAAATGCTGAAGTTTCAGGTATTTGAAGTTTTAGTGGAAGCATGGACACTTAGGCGCAAAATGGAGCAAATAGGGCTGAAAAGAACAAGAAATGGAATCCTGTGGATCGTCGAGTTCAACTTGGCGAGTCGCCGAAACGACATGAACCACCCTTTGTTCCAGTACGCGCAGCCTTGAAGGAAGGGGGTCAAAAGGCGAGGAAAGGAGCAGTCGGCGAGTTGCCGATCAGTTTCGCGAAGCAGTATTGTACCGCCCATTGATCCAGAATGCGAAGATGCTAAAGGCAAGACACTGAAGGCGATGAGCTGACCAAAAGGCGAATCGTCGAGTTCATCGGCGATCTCAACTAATGTCGCCGAACAATCCTCCGCAGCACAATCTGTGAAAGCCATAAATACTAGTTAAAAGGAACATTTGGGGAGGAACATTTTAGAGTAAAAAATTATTATTAGTCTATAGTATTTTTCTGTATTTTTCTCTCAAGTTGGAGAGGGTTTTGTGGAGACTTGAAGAAAGGAGTACTTTTTCTCCAAGTTGGAAGTGCGTCTTCTTTATTCATTTTTCTTTGCTTAATTTAAGGTTTAATTTCTTATACCTAGTTGATTTCATTATCATGTTCGGTATAATTTCTTATTTCTTAATGTGTGGCTAAAAACCCCTATTCTTGGGGTGTGATTTAGCAAATATGGGTTGATATTCTTGTTGGGTCTTGCTTACTGATAGGTTAGATGTATTTTAATGGTGATTTCACCTAGTGGTTGTGGTTTAATATAAAGAGTTTTTAGTTGAAAATACAAAGTCACCCATGTGTTTTCGGCTTGCCTGAGAGGAAGGTAGCGAAACCAAAATCACTAAACTGATGGCCTAAGGAGTGGGTCGACATGAGGTTCAGCCGGAGAGAGTGAGCCCTAGTCCCATATCCTAACACTCAGCGAGAGAGTGAGTGGGGTAAGGCGTAGGCTGGTCTTTATGCGGCAAATGGGTGTCTGAGAGGAACGCATTTGAAACGGGGTAAGTTGCCCGAGAGGGAACTTATTTCCATTTAAAGCTTAGCCTAGTCACTATTGTATTGCAAATTTCCTATTGAAAGCATGTACCCAACAATTTATCTCAACTTGTATTGCAGTCACATCCCAAGAACATTTCCCCATACTCGATTTTCGTGTTTATTTTGTTATTTTATCACTTGTTACAAAAACCCCATTTGATATTTGACACTTTCGTGTCACCCCCCTTTATTTACTATGTTTTTGTTCGTTAATATCTTTAGCTACGACTAGTTAGAATGTAAATTCTATTTTTTTATCAATTCTCAAAACCCCTCCCTTGGGACACGACCCCAACCCTTGGTTGGGTTTCTATATTATCGACGATCGTAGACACTCATACCATAGGATAGTGTCGTTGGTCACGATAAGCATCAAAATGGCGCCACTACTGGGGAGTGGTGTTATTTGAGAATTTTTAGTTCACTAGAATTTTCGTCTTATTAATCATAGATTATTAACTTTACTCTTAGTTTGTTTTTCTTTGAGTTTTTTATTATATGTAATCCCAAGGAACATTGACAAGAATTTCTGTTTTCCGTAGTTTTAGCTTTACTAATCTTAGATGTAGTTTTGCTTTGCTTGGTTGAACATCACATCAGGGAGCAAATGATGGATGATCATTATGGATACCACACGAGTCATCCCCTGCTGAAACTACTAAACCTCAGGGACAACCTCTTAACATTTAAACAAGTAGGGGATGAAACAATTCAGGACATGTGGCTAAAGTTTCAAGCAGTGCTGCAACCATGCCCATCTCATGGGATGACGGATAAGGCTTTACTGGAGTGCTTCTATAGGGGTCTTGGACCCGAGAATAGAAGCATAGCTGATCAGATTTGCGAGGCGGGCATGCTATACCAGCACTATGAAGTCGTCGAAAAACTCCTTGATGGCATGGTAGCAACCAGCAAAAAAGCCAAAAAGAAGCAGGAGTGGGAGGCACTAATTACCCAGTTGGATGATCTGTCCAACCGAGTCACAGAATTGGAAGTACAAACCATGGGTAAATAAAAGTACAACCACCTCTGTGAGTGTAGTCATGGGAAGAAGCAGGGAGGTGTGCAAGGAGATGAAGCTCTTTCACTCATTCAAAAGAAAATGAAGGCACAAGAGGAGATGTTGAATGAGATGAAGGAAAATATCGCAATGCTAAATGAAGCATCAGCCTCTCACTCCATGACCATCTAGCTGCAGGATGCTCAAATCGGCCATTTGATATCAGGACACTACCCACCATTCGCCGAGGATTCGCCTAATTACAACATGGGTGAATCCGAGGATGAAGAATAACTGTTGACTTGCGTCGTGCCACGACGTTAACTAAGGCGTTATTTGAGAGGCAACCCAAAACCTTTACTTGTTTTGTGTTACCTTAAGAAAATAATGGCGTGTTGTTTGTATAGGTTGAAACAAAGGAGATAATTGAAAAATGATATGGAGGCAAGCAACAAGTCCAGTTGGCGGATCACTGAAAAGATTTGCAAACACGGTTCTATTCGTTGGCTAACACAAAACATTGTTATTCAAAACCCTGTGTAACTCGGCGGTCTCGAAAAGAGTTGTGGCGCATCACCGACCATGTCAGCGATTACGTTGTAGACCGTCATTGGAATCTTCATAGGAGCTGCAGATCCTGTGACATTTGGCGAACTGATTAAATATTTGGCGTGTCGCCGAATAATTAGGTGAACTCGATTTATATCGCCGAACAGGCAAGAACTGGACGGTTTTTACAAGCCACGGGTTTAAAAGTCTCATGTCACTCATTTTCTCTCACTTCTTCGACCTACCAAATTCACACCTGGTCTCTATTTTTATATTTATTGCACTACTGGAATATTATGGCTCATTGATTTGTGAACGGATTTGGATTGCATTGTTGCCTAGCATTTCATTAGCAACTATTCAACATCAACGGTTAGCAGTCTGAACATCGCGTGTAAAAATATTTAAATTGCACTCATTTGCGTAATGACTAAAATGTTAAACCTCTGCTGAGTCTCTGAGTCACTGAAGTTACAGATATTTTCGATTGTGAAGTGGTATCTTTTGTTTGATTCGAGGAATTTCCACTTAGCTATGCTTTGAGTTAAATTGTTGCATGGTGGGAATAGAAGTTTCTATATGTTTTCGCTAAAATTGAGTTATATATGCATAGTTACATTAATTGGGGTTGCTGGGTGAAAATTGAAAGGCGGGGTTGATAAGGGACAAAATGAGTTGATCGGTGAAATGAGCAAACGTCGCCAAATTGTTCAGCAGTTCGCCTAACAGTCCCATCTCGTTCTTTTCTTCTATTTTATGTATTGATTGAACAGTAGCTCTCGGCGATCAGTTTGGTTCGCATAACACACCCGACGGCTCGCCAAAATAGCCCATGTTCGCCTTTCGCCCACCCTTTTTGTATCATGGGTACATCAATTTACGCACATAGAAACACCAGTTTTGCTCTAATTTGAATTACTATTTAACTTATCCTCGAAGTGGTTACAGAAATGGCTAGACCAAAAGTTGCAGGGAGAGATGACCCACCCAGACATGTAAGAGCACGAGAATTTAGAAAAGAGAAAAAGAGAGCCGAAATGGCGAGGCAAAGAAAGTGCACCAAGGAAGCTAGGGAAAAGAGACGAATTCCTTTCGATCTTAATGTCCGCCCATGTGATCGGAGCTTAGTTAATGCAATACATGCCTTCAGAGCAGCTAAGGAGATAGATCAGATGATTGCAGCAAATCTTGTTGTAGAGGCTAAGGCTAAGGCAAACAGTGGAGACCAAAATGACAATGCTCCAGGGACCATTGTTTTACTTCAGAAAGATACACCGGGCACTGATTCCCAGACAGATGGAGCGACTGCTTAAACAGGATCCCCTCTTTACCTCCCTCTCTATTTTTCTTTATCTGACCTTTTGGATACTTATTACTTACATTTGAGGAAAAATACTTTTTATTTGTGGTGGGGTGAGGCCCACACCTTTTGTGTTGACATTCATGTTTTGTTTTGTATATATTTGGGTTGTTTGCTTTAATTTGTGTTTTAAATACTGTTTTTTTGTGGATGTTTAAGCTCATGGCTCCTGTTGTTCTAATTGATAATAATGTTGATCGTTCCGAAAAAAATTCGCCACCTCTTGTGTTGAAAGTGGTTGTTCTTTGGCAAAAAAATTTGAGTCTCAGTTTCGATCAATACCGATGACTTGAATAGTGCTCCCAATTGAACAAACATAAATGCACGGCTACGACGAGGCAAAATGAAGTTACATAGACAATATGTGCACTCTTTGCATCTCGTTGTTACTAGCCATTTATCAAATTGATTTTCTTGTGAGGACCGTTGCACACTAGCGAATGTGTCTAGTCTTGTTTGATTAAAGTATCGATGCCTTGTGTGATTAGCTTACTTTGAACCATGCATGAATAAACCTAGAATTTTCCATGTTAGTCTGATTGATTTAGATAGGTGTACTCTTGAGATTATCTTAGGCAATTTTAAAGAGTGTGAGCCAATTTGACATATACCTCTTTTTGTGGCCTACCTGTGAGCGTGTGAAACTCTTTTGAACACCCTTTGAGCCTTACCTTTTTTTGGAAAAACCTTGATGAACCCTAGACCTTACTTGAACCACTACCTACAAATCTTCTTGAGTTGTGGTTTAGCGAATAGCCAACTTAGGCCAAAAGCCTAAGTTGGGGGTGTCGTGAAAGGGAGAAGGAGAAGTCAAGAAGTGCAAGAAAAGTCCCCTTTAACCCATGGTATTGCATAAAAATGGAACCCCTTCAATTCAATTCAAAAATAAAATAATATATATATATATATGAAATGTAGAATAAAGTACGAAGGGAATCGGGTTCCAAGTAACTCATGGGGAGTAAATAAATGGATGACTTAAAAGCACTAGAAAAAAAGTGATAAAGGAAAAGAAGGGAATGTTTTGAGAATACCACATCTCACGAAGAAAAAGTCACTAAGCCTAAATGACCATACATTTGCACTCAGCCCCGTTACAAGCCTTAGAAAGACCTTTTTTATCTTGAGTGAGCTGGATCGAAAGTCAATTGGAAAATAAGGGTAAACCTATGGGTGAAAACATGCATTGTGTTCCTCTTTTTGAGTGTGAGCGTTGTATCTGATTCCTGATCTTAAATTGACTCATATCTGTGTGTGAATATGGAATCATTCTTTGTGCGAGGGCATTTAGATATTTTTGTTGAGCTTGAACTTGCACAAGTAGCAAGTATTGCGAGCATGAGAATCTTTGGTGATGGTGTGTCACAATTTGAATCTTTGAGTACATAATTGATCCTTGCATAAGTAAATTGAGTCTTGTTGTGTGCATTCATGATTTAGTCTTGTGTATCATTGTTTGAGGCACCCTTTTTGAGCGGCTGAACTTGAGTTTGCTTGAGGACAAGCAAAAATTTAAGTTGGGGATGTTGATGAGTCCACAAATTGGACTCATTTAGGGCTTTATTTTAATGGAAATAGTGTACTTGAATGCTTGTTTTATCTCATTACCTGATTATAATGATGAAGTTTTAGGTATTTGAAGTTTCAGAGGAAGCATGGATACTTAGGCACAAAACGGAGCAAATAGGGCTGAAAAGAACAAGAAATGGAATCCTGCAGATCACCAAGTTCAACTTGGCGAGTCGCCGAACAACATGAACCGCCCTTCGTTCCAGTACGCAAAGCCTTGAAGGAAGTGAATCAAAAGGCGAGGAAAGGAGCAGTCAGCGAGTTGCCGATCAGTTTTGCAAAGCAGTACTATACCGCCCAATGATCCAGAATGCGAAGATGTTAAAGGCAAGACACTGAAGGGGATGAGCTGACCAAAAGGTGGATTGCTGAATTCATCGGCGATCTCGACTAATGTCGCCGAACAATCCTCCGCAGCACAATCTGTGAAAACTATATATACTAGTTAAAATGAACATTTGGGGAGGAACATTTTACAGTAAAAATTATTATTAGTCTATAGTATTTTTCTGTATTTTTCTCTCAAGTTGGAGAAGGTTTTGTGAAGACTTGAAGAAAGGAGTTCTTCTTCCCTAAGTTGGAAGTGGGTCTTCTCTATTCATTTTCCTTTGCTTAATTTAAGGTTTAATTTCTTATACCCAGTTGATTTCATTATCATGTTCGGTATAATTTCTTATTTCTTGCTGGTGGCTAAAAAACCCCATTCTTGGGTTATGATTTAGCAAATATGGGTTGATATTCTTGTTGGGTCTTACTTGCTGATAGGTTAGATGTATTTTAATGGTGATTTCACTTAGTGGTTGTGGTTTAATCTAAAGAGTTTTTAGTTGCAAATACAAAGCCACCCATGTGTTTTCGGCATCCCCGAGAGGGAGGTCGCGAAACCAAAACCACTAGACTGATGGCCTAAGGAGTGAGTCGACATGAGGTTTAGCCCGAGAGGGTGAGCCCTAGTCCCATATCCTAACACTCAGCGAGAGAGAGTGAGTGGGGTAAGGCGTAGGCTGGTCTTTATGCGGCAAATGGATGTCTGAGAGGAACGCATTTTAAACGAGGTAAGTTGTCCGAGAGGGAACTTATTTCCATTTAAAGCTTAGCCCAGTCACTATTGTCTTGCAAATTTCCTATTGAAAGCATGTACCCAACAATTTATCTCAACTTGTATTGCGGTCACATCCCAAAAACCTTTTCCCATACTTGATTTTCGTGTTTATTTTGTTGTTTTATCACTTGTTACAAAAACCCCATTTGATATTTTACACATTTGTGTCACCCCCTTTTATTTACTATGTTTTTGTTCGTTAATATCTTTAGCTACGACTAGTTAGAATGTAAATTCTATTTTTCTATCAATTCTTAAAACCACTCCCTTGGGACACGACCCCAACCCTTGGTTGGGTTACTATATTATCGACGATCGTAGACACTCATACTGTAGGATAGTGTCATTGGTCACGATAAGCATCATGTACTAGTTGTGTATATTAAGTGTTTGCGATGTTTAGGACATAAGGAACAACTTTCGTGAAGAAGCTATGGCCATTCGAGCATTCATTGAAAAGGTATGTTAATGCGAAGCTACATCCCTCATTTTAGCACCACTCCTGGGAAATTCCTAAGACGTCGAATGTGATATTTTGATATTCTCTTGCTAGAAAGACCTTCAGCGAAAGGCATTGGGATCTCAGCTGAATTATTTTCATGATTCTGTTATTTTGATATTTCACTCGTTTGGATAAATAGAGTGTTCGACATATACACGTCATTTTATGAGTTTCCTTGATTACATGTCTGCACGTATGAATTCGTATTCTTCCTTGGGTGATGTGAATTAAAATGTCACACGAGACCCTTACTACTTGTGACCAGCCCTCTTTCTCCACTAAGGTTATTATTAAAGAAAAATTTTAAAGTAGCTCACGACCTTCAAAACTCTCAAATATAATTTAAATGTAAACTATTAGAACACTTGGTTTTTGAAATATTTCTTTTATAAATTATCTAGGAACCAAGTTAGGTACTAAGTAAGTCATCTTAAACTTGTTATGAATATCAACAAGGTTAGGTTATCCTTCTAAAATTCGAGTTAACTTTTCAAGCTTATTTGGAAGAACATATCAAGTTCCATGAGATTGTTATATGTTATATAAAAGTTATTATGGAGTTATGAGAACAAGACTACAAACGGACCAAGATTGGCAACATGACAACAGTAACTCATAGGTGTTATAAATCCATGACATGACATGCTATGCATTCTACTCCCGAGCTATAATCGGGAGGTATGGGGCCTATTGCCTATATTTATACGTATGAGACACAAATGGCCACAAGTTAGCGAATATGATGCCAGTTCGCTATCGGAAAGCACCACCATTGCTAGCATTTGGTTGGGTATGTCATGAATTTGCATATATATATATATATATATATATATATGTATTCATGACATACGATTATACGAGCATCTATGCATATTTAAGTAGTAGGGGGCTAAAGGTCAGCCATTTAGTTTATTTGGGTTTCAGTTTCAGATGGTATCTCTATTACCCTTTTACAGTAAATGTTTACGATTTTACTTTTTGCTTTACATACCAGTACATTTTTATTCGTACTGACGTCCCTTTGCCTGGGGACGCTGCTTTTTGTTTTGTGCGAGCAGGTACAGGCAGGGACTCTAATCGACCCACCCGCTAGGATTCAGGTTTAACTGTGAGTTGGTAAGCTCCATCTTATCCTGGGGCTATCAGAGGATGTTTACTTTTGTTGTATAGTTTGGGTATAGTTGGGTGCCTTGTCCCGACAGTGCTTATGTCACTCATAGAGGTTATTGTGGACACAATATTCTGGGTTTTCTTTTTGTATGTTTCAACCTCCAGCCAAAAGTCTTGGCATGTATATATAGGTGTGTGTAAGTAGGTATGTTTTCGGATGTGGCCTCGTCGGATAAATAGAACATCTTTATTTTTTTTCCGGTTTGTCTACCATTGTTTGTATGGTTATTCTCTTTCAGGTCATGACCTCTGGGTCCAGGCTTCACTTTATAAAGGTTGTGCCGCCCAATCTTTTTGCCTCACAAGTTTGGTTTAGCTAGTATGTTTCAGTGAGTAACTCAATGTATTAAGGTATCGAGTGCCCCTATTTCGGGGCGTGACAATTATTATCGCATGTGTCTGGTAAAAAAATGTGTTTCGAACGGTACATATATGAGATGTATCTTGTGTATCTATTTATCTCTATCTAAAATAATTTTTAAGTTGTTCATAATAGATATGTAATTTATTCAACTTGTAGTAGAGAACATGTTTTGAATAATACATATATTGAATATGTAACTCATAATCTTATAATGGATAACATGTTTTGAGTAATACATATATTGAAAGTATTATTGTATCTATTTATTTCTATTTTAATTGTGTTTTAAAAATTCATTATAGATATGTTTAATTCCCATTTAAGTTCTGCCTCAAATTCCTATTGCTCCATCTTTTTTGGGTCAATTTTCGGCCATGGACGTTTTATTCATGAATAAATCTCTACAAAAATGGACTCAAGTGAGTCCAACAAAAATCCACATAAAATTAAAAATCAGCCCGGCCCAATTCTAGAAACCTCTATTAAAAGACCCTTCAGGTAGGGTTTCCTAATTGGACACTCCCCTCATTTTTCGCCTCCATGTCTCCTCTGGGAGAGTTTTTCAACTCAGCCTTCCGTCTTCTTCTTCTGTAGATCACCAATTCCCCTTAGTTGAGTGAGCTATTTGTAAGCCTTAATCTTCGCCTTTTCTTTCTATTGTGTTGCTCCTCTTGGTCCTTCATCCTCCAAATCGTTCTTTTGCTACTGAGGTAGTGATGGAGATATTCGCTATGCTCAGACGCTTCCTCCTTTACAACACCTCCTTAAGATCTGTTCTCCCAGTCCATATCCGTCCCTCTGTCCCTCGACTTTTGCTGGTGACTCCTTTTTGTAAGCTGACATAACATATGTTAGGTAGCTTAAATTTCTCAGATTTATGAAGCCTTGCAAATGGATAAAATTGTTGATGAAAATAGCATAAACGTGAGACATGAACTGGCTATGGTAATCTCTCTACATCATTGCATGTTGTTGTTTATTCTCCTGGTTCTAATTCTTAGATTGGAGATTTGTGCAGTGTCAATATTTAGTAACTTTCTACATTCTATTGGAAGCTGTAAAAAAATTTATTAGCATCTAGGGTAATCTGTTGAACCAACATCACATTTGCTAGCTTGTCTGCAAGTTGATTTGCTTTTCTAAATGCATGCTTAATTGTAACTTGTGATTGTCTTATGAACTACCTTATTTCTTCAATCTGAACTGCTAATTGCCATGGAATCTTCCATTTATCCATACTAATCTTCCTTAAACTGAGTGAGTCAATTTTAGGAATTATATCATGTAACTTAAGATCTTAGCATCTCCTTAATGCCATTAGGATTGTAGTAGCCTCTGTCTCCATGTTTGTAGTAATCCCCATGCATCGAGCCTCTACACTAATAAGATCTCTATATTTATCTCTGATGCAGAAGGCATATGAACTCTCCCTCAAATTCCCTCTACCAGCTTCATCAGTATTGCACTTCATCCATTATTGTTCTAGTAATTCGCCTCTTACTGCCAACTAATGGATCTCTGGTTTGTATTTCTTTAGCTTGACTATTATTCCCTCCCACTCTTTTGGTACCCCAATCCATGGATATTTTAATTTGACTAAGCAATGTATGTATATCATGGTCTGCTGGAGTAGATATTTGTATCCCACCTCTTTACCATGTCTTCTATTTTTTTTTTTTTCACAACTCCTACATCAACAGAGAAATGATGGCTTAGTATATGTACCTTAATTTTGTCGGGTTAGTTCTTTCCACCACCTCTTTATCAACTTTAGCAATTGATCTCATTCCATGTTGATTTCTGCACAAGAAGAAAAAAATATCCATAGCTTTTGAGCTAATGGAGTTGTTAGAACTAAGTGGAACATAGTCTCTTGTACATAGCTTTCACTAGCCTCTTGAGGCCAATGAAATCCTCATCTCCCTAAAGTTGTCTTCAATGGCAATCCTCTCTTGCCATACCCTCCAGTGAAAACAACTTATTTTAAAAGGTATATCTTTCAACCAAATGTTGTCTAACCATTCCTATTGTAGTCTTCTTTTTTTCACTAGTTCATATGTAGGTTTTACTGAGAAATTATCACTGGTATTAGGCATCCAACATGGTGTATCACTTTCTCCAGGTTCCACGCTAATGTTAATCTTGATCTTATATACTATGAAATCTGTCATTTTTCTTGATATCATGTCCAACCATTTTTCTTTATTCCATTCTCCATTTCTGATGTAGCTTTTCACTTCAAAATATTTCATCCCCCTGACATTCTCAATGACGTATAATGCTCCTTACTTGATCCAGTTATCAAATCAAAACTTGGAGTTTCCTGATTTGATTTTCTATCTTATCTCGTGTTCTGTCTCATCCCTTACCTTCATTATTTTTCCATGCATGTGAAGCCCCTCTAGCTCTCGCAATAACTGGGTATTTATTCCACATAAATGTACGCCATAAAGGTCTTATCGAGACCTTAGATCTCCACCATAGCCTGCTAAATAGGGCTTTAGTTACTTCATGGAGTGATCTGAAATCCACTCCCCCTTCTATCTTAGGAAAAGACATATCCTCCCACGCAACCCAATGTTTTCCCCTTTCTCCCCATGTTTTGCACCAAAAAAACTTAGCAAAAACTTGGTGCATTTGTTTTATGATTCCTCTATTAGGGTTCATGGCTCATAAAAGATACACTGGCATATATTGTAGAACGTGTGCGATCAACACATATCGTCCTTTATAGGATAAGAACTTATTCTTCCAGCCCATGATCTTTTTGCCATCTTCCTCAGTATATCTTCCTAATGTACCTTGTTCTTCTTTCCATAATAAACAGGACATCCTAGGTATGTAAAAGGGAAAGTTCCCATTTTTATACCCGTGAATTTTCTCAATCTGATTCCCACTGCTAGAGGTGTTTCTTCTTGTAGATAAAATAAATTTTTTCCATGTTTATCATTTGGCCAGACACCTCTTCATACCTCCTAAGTACCCACATCCTTTTTATAACTGAATATTTATCTCTAGACGCAAATAAAATTGGAGTCCAGAGCCAAAAGGGAAAAAATTGAGGATAAATTTCAAAAGGGCAACAAAAAAAAAGGTTGAAACCCAAAGGGAAACATTTAAACGAAAAGGTGACTCTATGAAATTTTATGGAGCAAGACGCAGCCTGACATGCACCTTACAAGGCACAAGGCGACATGATACTTGTAAGTCGCAGGTCGGCTTGCGCCTTATAAGGCGCATGGGAGTCTACTCCTTACTCCTTATCAATTCATGAGAGTCATACAAAGGGCTACCACAATCTCAAATCTTCATTTTTTTTCTTCTTCTTCTTCACCTTATACTTCTATTTCTTTTGCTTTCTTCTTCATGGAAACACTTGATTTTTTGTTTGAGATATTTTTTTCATTATCACCTGCCATGTTCACTAATAATTTATTAGATTGTGTGATAAAAAAATGAATTTTGTCATATATTTATATAGGTAGTCCATTGTTTGTACTTGAATTAAGAGTTATTATTTGTCTTAACTAGGAGATTACATACTTAGATTGGTCAAACTACAATGCTTCATATTGTGCATATAAAGTAGGATATTAATCTCTTAATATTAAGTTATATTAATGAAATATCTGCTAACTTTTACTTTCTTTCAAAATAGTTGTCTTGTTCCGTTTTTAAGAGTCAATTTGACTAACTTTATTTCAAAATATTGAATTAATATAATCTAGTTTAACTTTGAAATAAAATTAGTCAAATTGACTCTTAAAACAGAACAAGACAACTATTTTGGAAGGGGTAAAAATTAGCAGATATTTCATTAATATAACTTAATATTAAGAGATTAATATCCTACTTTATAAGCACAATATGAAGCATTGTGTTTGACCAATTTAAGTATGTAATCTCCAAGTTAAGACAAATAATAACTCTTAATTCAAATCCAAACAATGGACTGCCTATATAAATATATGACAAAAGTTCATTTTTTTGTCACACAATCTAATAAATTATTAGTGAACATGACATGTGATAACGAAAAAACTCTCTCAAACAAAAACCAAGTGTTGCCATGAAGAAAAAAAACAAAAGAAATAGAAGAATTAGGTGAAGAAGAAAAAATGAAGATTTGGGATTGTGGTAACCCTTTGTATGACTTTCATGAATTGGTAAGGAGTAAGGCGCAGACTCTCATGCGCCCTAAAAGGCGCAACCGGCCTGCGACTTACAAGTATATATATCATGTCGGCTTGCGCCTTGTAAGGCGCATGTTAGGCTGTGTCTTACTCCATAAAATTTCAAAGTCACCCTTCTGTCTAAATGTTGCCCTTTTTATTTCAACTTTATTTTTGTTGCCCTTTTGAATTTATCCTCAATTTTTTTGCCCTTTTAACTTTGGACTTAACAAGATTGTATCATCAAGTGGCATTCCATATCCTCTATAACTCTCTTCTTCATGTAGTCTGTTTAGCTCTCTTGCAAGCACTTCAGCTGCAATGATAAACAAAGTGGGTGATACAGGATCACCTTGTTTCAGTCCTCTCCTTGAAGTGAAAAAGCCTTGTGATATTTCATTTACTAGAATAGAGTACCAATTGTTTGAAATAAGCCTCCAAACCATGTCAATAATAAACTCTGAGAAACCAAACTTTCGTAGCACCTTTGTTAGAAAAATCGAAGACACTCTATCATATGTCTTTATCATGTCCAGTTTTACCACAATATTATGATACTTGTTCCTTTTCTGAATATCTCAGATAATTTCTTGGGTCAATAAGACATTCGATGTGATGCTTCTCCCTTTAACAAATCCTGGTGGTTCTTGGAGATAATCATTGGGAGCCACTTTGCTATTCTCTCATGAAACAATCTGAATACTATTTTGTTCATGAATCTGGATACAAAAATTGAAAACTAAAATTTACTAATGTCGTGCCTTGCTAAAGGCATCTTCCTATTCTTTGCCACAAATATATTTTAAGTTGTCTATCTTTCTCTCGAGAAATTCAGGAAACTCTAGACGTGAGAAAGATTTTAAATTCACCGCTTGAACGACTTAAAACTAGACTACTAAAGGTCTTTTGATTCTATTCTGAGTATTATTTTTTTTCTTGACTCTTCTCGATCTATGCCTTTTTGGAATATGGGGTATCCCTTTTTCGCTTTTCTTTCTTTTCTTTATCTAATTTCTCAGGTAAGCTTCATATTAGTCTGACTAAGATGGGAAATACCTCATTTCGTTATTTTATATCTATTCGTCGAAGCAACTTTATTCATCACAATTTCAGGTCCATATAAATGACTTTAGTTGGAGATTTTATTTTATTTTAACTTTTTCTAAAAGAAGATATAATTATTATTTTTTAACAAAAAATGATCAGCCAATTTTTGTGTAGGACAAAATGCATGTTATGAATTTGAATAATTTTCAATACTTTCGACCCAAAAGGTGTATCTACAATAAGTTTCTATTAACTTAAAATAACATTAAAAAATTGAATATGCACCACTTGAAATTTGCCTACAATTAAATTTTTTGAAAACAATTGAAGAATAAAAAAATATATGAAAAACTTATGCAAAAACAATGATTCAATAGTTATACCTAGGACTAGGAGAGTCAAATGGCGGTTGAGTTGAAATTAAAGATATTAGAATGAATTGAAATAGAAATTAGGTTGGATTATTATTTAACTTTATAACTACAATTTGAATTTCAACTGAAGAAAATAACAAAAATAAGTAACAAATGGATAGATAAATTTTAGGAAATATAAAATAGATAGTAATTTAGAGAACATACATTACACTAATGCAAATAAGGAGTCTTATAACGGGTTGAAATTGGAGATCAAATTGGGCTCAACTGAAGAAAAAAAAATAGAAAAAATTGTATACAATAGCAAACTATTTATTCAAATTAAATGTCATAACCACAGTTTGATTTAATTGTACCCCGTAGCAAACTGTTGCTATTTCGCCTCTCTCCCTGGTGAATCTCGCTCGCCACTCTCCCAGATCTCGCTCGCCACTCTCACTCGCCTCTCTCACTTTATACAAACACAAATGTATACATTGCGTTTGTGTTTGTATAAAGCGAGAGAAAATTGTATATACAAATACAAATACATATATTTTCGTCTTATACACTTTTGATTATACAAATAGAGATCTTCCCCCGCCCAATTTTCTTTTGTCTTTCTCTCTTTCCTCACTTTATACAAACACAGATTACACAATTGATTCTTTTGTATATGTATACCGAAACAGATTATACAATTGCTTCTTTTGTATATATGTATAGCGAAATATACATATTAATAGTCATAGCAAACATAAAGTTTGCTATGGAGCACTATTATGCAAACTATAGCTATAGCATACAAATATGATTTTTGTGTTTCCTATATGTGAAAGTTGCTCATAAAAATATAGTTAAAATGGGTTTAGGCTTGAATAAGTAGAGATTAAACTCAATTCAAATTATATTGAGCTCAACCCATAAAATTTTAAGTGAACTAGGTGGTTACCTATATTTGGGTTATTTTGTAAACCAAGTTATACCTAATCCGAAATGTTGAAATCAATATAGCTATCGACATAATATGCAACTTCAAAATTATTGCAATTTTCTATGAGGGTATCCAAAGATCTAAAAAATCATATAGATTTTCAAATAAATCAATTTAAAATTGATAATCATGTATGATACATTGAAAATAAAAATCACAACAATCAAAGTATTTTCGTAAATATAATCCTAGATAAGTTGGTCCTTTAATTTTATCGTGAAAATTTCGTTCTATCAAATATCTTACAATTTCTATTTCTTAGATTTGATAGAAATTGACGATTATAACAATATGTATGGAGTATCTATTTTCTAGAGTTTGGTGCAAATTTTTTTGGGTACAACTTCAATCAATTAAAAAATAATGGAATAATGAGTTGAAATTTCGTAAGATGAGAAAAAAAAAAGAAATAAGTTTTGACTAATTCGATTTTTTAAATTTGATAAACTTATCTAATATTCTGAGTAAATATATTTTCGCAGTTCTCATCAAATTGATAAAGTTCAAGTAAAATGTTTAACGAAGATCGAAAATTCCTACTTATAACAAACTTATAAAATTAAAATTGTTATAAAATATATATTTAAAAACTATTATAAACTTATTCCAAACTTATTGGATCATTTTTGTCCACAGTGAAAAGATAGGAAATAGTACTCCTACTATACTAGTACTTGTGTATCTTTGAAAAAGCGAATTAGTCAAGTTTACAATATTTTCAAAAATTAACATACCATGTTTTAGCACAATTGGAAAAATGGGTCCAAATAGTAGTAACAATTAAGTAGCCAACTCAAAAACACAGATAGATAATGTGTGTCATTTAGTGAAATCACCATGTGCACAAATTACAGCCAACTTCACATTATTAAGTCAACATGATTTGGTCAATGACCTAATATTAGAAAATAAACACAATTTTGTTCATATTATTAAAAATAATTGTCAATTTATAAAATTAAGAGAGAATTAAATTAAAAAAATTACATTTTACTTTTTTTGCAATCCCAGGATAACCAATCTCTGTCACAACTTCTGTCCTTCGAAGTGCACACTGACAAACATGTTCGAATCAGAAGGCATTGAGGGGGGATCGATCTCGGATGAATAACCACCATCCAAACCAATTGAATCATCTCAAAGGACTGCTTTAGAATTCGTGTATGAATTTATTTATTTTAATGAACATATTTTTTGTTAAAATAATACTCCCTCCGTCCACAATTGTTTGTCAGGGTAAGGTCATGCACATCCCTCAAGGAAAATTTAATACAAGGTGTAATTTGACTAATATAACCCTACAATATCAAGAATACCAAAAGTCCACATAACTTTTCAATTGAACTACACTATCATTAACGGCAGAATTGGAAAAAAGTGACTAATTATTTCTTGATTGTTTAAATTGACAATTAATCTTGGACATCTATTTTTAGTATACCTGCCAAACAATTGTGGACGGAG